>JAHQIW010006072.1:0-20373 GCA_019055375.1 Parelaphostrongylus tenuis
ATGTCTGCAAAAAAAAATGGACGATTGAGCGATAGCAAAATCATGCAATTTCATGGCGAGAATAGTATGAGGAAAATCATAACGGCATAGAGTTTTTGCACAACCCATTAAGAGTGTATTGGAGAATTTACTATGATAGTGGCTACTAAGGAGCAGGAGCTGACTGAATAAAGTTCCATTTAGGAATAATGAAAGACAAATTTGAGGAATAAAGGAAACTCTCGCTTGCTGCCTAATAGAACTGGGTTTTTTCTACTATCAACATAGTTGTGGAGGTAATCCTCGGACTTTTATAAGTTTTTCCAACATTCTGCATTTTTCGTTCTAACCGCTCTGCCCAAGGGGGAACTAATAAATTGGCATTTCAAGCTTCTGCACTTAATGTTTTTGATTATTACAATCAAAGACGGGCGAGAAAACTAAACAAGGATCCATTTAACGACAGTGTGCTATGATAAAGAAATTCTATGTCAGTTACAGCTACTTCGCCTGCGATGGCGACCATAAAAGTCTTTTCGTGTGACGTCACCGAAAAATGGAAGCAGTGAAATCACGCCGTCAAAGTGTGAGAAAGATCCATATCTAATTTTCACGATCATTTCAGCCCTTAACATTCAACAGTTCTTGCTCTAAAGCGGAAACTAGTTAAATTATACTTTACAATATATTCGAATGCTTGTGTAAATAAGCCGGGATCATTTCCGTGTTGCAGTCTCGGTTCTAGCGCTTGCGGGAGAGTAATTTTTCGGTGATTTCCAATGTCTGAATTGATGTTGACGTGAAGCTTTACTAGGTTGACGTTTCGACATTTTCGCCTTTCTAAGATCTAATGATTCTAGTCGATTGTCCACGGTCTTTCATCCTGCTGTAGTCTTCATCTTAGTGGTCATTTGAGTCGAACCTTTTCCGATGTTATAATTACATATCAAAGAGTACTGAGTGGTCTGCAAGGCATAAGGCATCAGGTGGGAGTTAAACCCACTTTTCTCCCATAGCGGCACTGCTAAGACGTAAGATTTTACCTCTGCTTAGAAGCAGTAAAAACAAAGAATTCACTCATATTATATAACTCAAGAAGCTGTCAGTACAAGTGAGTTCAGTGACGACACATGTGTTGATGATAATTGGATCTTTCATACAAGTGCTTAACTCAAGCATGAAATTAGAATCGAATGTTTTGATAAAGCTGATAAGTCATTCGATGCCAGTGTAATAGGCTTACCGAATTCATCAAGCCGAATGTCTCACCCAGAAAGCAAGAACTAGTCAGAGAAAGAGACAATGAAACAAGATCAGATTACGTTAACGTTGGAATCAAAGTCACACATTCGTCGATTATCAAAAGCTGTAAGCTGTCAGACGGATTCAACTTTTCATGAATTGTTCGATGGTCAAGGTGGCCATGAAATTTTCTATTGACATGGGGAATAACATAGCCTTGATCGTTTTATAGAGCTTTCATGAATATTGGTGAAAATAAAACTAATACTTCGAAATTACACTATTTTCACTGCTTTTTTTCGCAGTGTTATTATGTTTCTTATATAAACTTAGAGAACTGAGTGGTGAACAAAAACACGGCCTCAGGAAAACACAAACATTACAAACACAAAAACACAAAAAACAAAACAAAAGAATAAACAAAACAAAAAAAAACACGGAACATTGAGATGTAGAAGAATGAGTGGTGGGGCAAATGTGCCTCAGTGGTGTAGTGGTAGAGCACGCGTCCCCGGATAGGATGAAACGTGGGTTCGATTCCCGCCTGAGGCCGTGTTTCTGTTCACCACTCAATTCTCTAAGTTATATAAGAAAATAAGACTAATAAAAAACCTGTTTTCGTGTTCACTTCACCGACTCCAATTTGCATCACGTCACCACGTTTATCATGAAAATTTTTAATCACTTAATGAGCTCAATTTGTGTTTGGGGAAAGAATGCGATGACAGGGAATCAAACGTCACTCATAGATGGCCCTGTCGTGAACTATTGCTTCAGCGTACGTTGGCGGTCGGGATCAACCTGTGGGTCATAGCATACAAAACGGTGAAAATCACTTCATCTGTCTGAGCAACTATAGCTGAAGCGGAGCCGACAATTTTATTCTTTGATTTCAAACTCGAAATAGGGATACCGGCGAAGACAATTTGTGAGTTCATAACTTCAGATGTTCGCTATCGAAGAAGTGAATCATAGTTTTCAAAGTAGCTATGTGTTTTCTTACATCGAAAAGGAAGTATGCATTCATACAAATTTGTTTCTCTACTAAACCGACAAATCGAATGATTCTTCGGCATTGCTTATTGATTGAATAACCATTCTTCTTCAGGCGTCATCGTTTTGCAACTCCTTTCATTCACGCGCCATCATAGGTATTATCATGCTGCCAGACAAAAGATGGAGTTGCTATGTGATGTTTTTCGTGATCTTTCGAGATTCTGAAAGTTTCCAAACCGTTAATATTTAGCACATAGTTTTACTGCTTACTACTACTTTTCACGAAGTCACGTGATTCAACATAACTCTATTTCTTCAGTCACTCAGAATTCTTTTTATCTGACCGCTACTTGCGGTGGTATGATCTAGTAATATACGCAATAATGTGGAGTGCTGTGCAAAAACATTTGCGTCAGCCGGGATTCGAACCCAGATCTCACTCTTTCCGGAAGCGTATGCTAACCGTTGCATCACCGGAAAGAGTGAGATTTGGATTCGAATCCCGGCTGACGCAAATGTTTTTGCACAGCACTCCACATTATTGGGTATCTTCAGTCAGCATTAGAATTTCGAGCAAAAAGGCTGCACAAGAAGGAGCATTTATACAGAAAATCTTCTTGCTATGATCATATTTGACTCGATAAATCGAAGTACTTGAATACATCTTTGCTCAGATCTCTTTCTTTTCTTGAGTTGTTAATGAATCTCTGATTGCACTAACCTCTCGCACTTGGACTTTAGCTAGCAAAAGAGAACAAACCTAGAAAGGATCCATAAAGCACTCTGAGTGAGGTTGTTTCAATTTTTTCCTTTTGCAATTATCATTACAGTAAGAAGCATAAGCTACTCGGTGAATACCCCTCTCTTAATTTTCAAATGATTAATGATTGTAGTGATTAGTGATGTGAGGTCGCATTCTGTGGAAAGTAGTCATTTTACTTGCCTTTTTATCACTAAACAGAGTCTTTTCACTCGATTAATAGTAGTTACTCGTCACCTGGAGAAATGTGATTTCAGAATCCAATGTAGTTGCTAGAAAGCCTTCATAATGTGCACTACCGACAAAGAAAATAGACGCTTCACCTTCAGGGCAGTTAGCGCGTTTCTTGAACTTCACAGCGAACTTTATTCGCAGTTATGAAGCAAACTCTTCATTACGAAAGCGCTTCATCGTTACGATAAAATAGCATGCTACCAATAATATTTCAATGAAGTTATTTTCTATGCAGTCACGTTCACGCGTTATATTTACACGTATTTTTTGACAGTAAAGTGATATCCTCGAAAAGTCAAAACATTTTCACCTTTTTTGCTCACTCCTAATGCTTAACTTGTCAGAGGGAAAGCGCCTCTTCCATTCATCATTCTTCTTAACACCATAGTTATTTACGAGATCTACAATTAACCTCAAATATCGGGCATGTACAGTTGAAAAGGTCGATTGCTTTCTTGTAGCCAGGCATTATTGTCGTCTTCAATAGATAGCGTCGTCATGAAAGTGTGTGGTAGAATTTTGGGTCACGACATCTCCTTTGACAACCACCTCCAAAGGTGGACCTCAGAGGGCAGTGAATGCAGGTCGATCGCTTTGCGAGCAGTGTGGAATACGTTTATGGAGAGTCCACACAACCTAATTTTACATCTTGCTGATATACGAGACTTTTTATTTTGAATAATCATCTCGGAATACACTATCAACTTTGCAACCGTCTGCCAAAAGGTGTTCCGAGATTTCTATCTGTAACTGCGTGCACTAATGCCTTGTGCTAGATTGGAAAGAAAGTTTCCATCGTGACAGCAAACAACAATAATTGTTCTTCAAATACAGTCCATGATTATCCACTACTTTTTGCCATCGGTCCACCAGGTTTTAGATCTGATCGAAGTACCACTCCTTTGGCTTTCAATCAAGAACTACAAGCTTCTTCAACTTCATCGAAAGATTTGAATCGGTGACCTTTAAAAAGTGTTGCACTGATCGGAAAAGGCCGTAAAAGTTGGTGCAACGTCCGGACTATAGGATGGATACAATAGAATCTCAACTCCGTTCAATTCCTCAACCTAGCCTTGGTGTTTTTGACTGTGTGTGTAGTTTTGCGTTGTCTTGTTGGAACAAAGCGCGCTTTCGACGAACAAGTTCTGGGTACTTCTCGGTCAATTTGTCGTAAACTCCAGATATAGACGAATCATATATAATAGATGCCCAAGAAGTAGACCTTCTGAATAATATGAAAATCACACACGATTCTTACGAAACAACGACATTCCCATCCAAGCACTGGAAATTTTTTCCAACCTGATAGGTGTCTAGTGGTGCAAGATCGGTCATGAATAGATCGTATAAATCAATTGGCTCCTTCCACGTGAGCATTACTCCGCCTTAGACACATCCCCGACTCTAATCAACGGGTAGGGTTCAAAACGAAGAACTTTCCTTGTGCATTTTCCGATCAACTCTGATTGATAATCTCTTATTATCTTCCAAAAGTCTAAACTTAAGGTAGTGAAGAGGCGAGGTCGCCATAATCTAGCCATTGAGCTGTTATTAACACTACTGCTACCACTACTATTACGAAATTTTCGCCGACGATTCAAAAGAATTTTCAAAAATTTACAAATGTCTCTCATCCTTCCGGCTATATTGTTCTTCATCACTCAAATTGCATCTGCGAAAAGTGCATTAATTTCTCCACCTTACAAGAATGTATAACAGAATCTTTTACCTAAAATTTTATAGGCAAACCTTCCCGCTACATTATTGCAGATTAGTAGCCTCAGATTTTCTACAAATAATTAGACACTTCTTGTACAGAACTTCTTGGTACAAGTGGCGAAGGATTCCCACTGAAAGCAGGTTGGCGTATCACAAAGTTTTTGATGCACTGTTGGACATCCAAAACCACTTTCCTGCGGTCGGAATAAAGCTTTTTGGTGAGAGAGGAACTGGAAGATGTGCAGGAAGACGTCTTAAGGGTATTTAACTAAAGAGAAAGACAGAGAAGGCGTAAAATCGGTGCACATGCCAGAGTCAAAATTGTCACAATAAAATGTGCTCACAGTGCAGAAAACATTTCTATCCACGGAACGATATAACAAGGTCTTTTCTAAGATTCCATAATGTTCTGAAGTACACATAACAAAAGGTAACTCAAAATTATTGATAAAGTAGCACCGTACGCGGTACGATGCATTATTTTTGTCAAGCTATTTATTGCCAGTGTGAAAATCGAAAAAACTTATCATGACTAGCTGATGCAAAATTCCCGGAGTAGTAGTAACAATAGTTTGGCTGACGTCTCAACGATTCACCTTTTTCAGGACCTGAACGTATGTAGTATTAGCTGGTACTCTTCCAATCTCGCATCAGCTAATCGAGATAAGTTCTTTCGATGTCCATATATCAATTATCAATGTCGAGGTTTGTAAAAAGTCGAACTGTTTAATTATTCATTTTCTTTGAATTTCCAATCTTGATAATAAATTTTTAATTCGTTTGAAACGAGAGAGTAATCAAAGTATGGGGTTTGTATTGTAGCACTTGATTGTAATGTTTAAAAAAATGATGAGATGACTGATTATTTGACATTTTAATTTACGACTACGTATAACGATAAATGTTCGCCGACGTGATAAGTAAAAGATAAATGTGGGTAAAACAAATAGATATAGCCGAGACATCCCATCACATAAAATTAATCATGGGCAGTGAGCTAAGAGCAATTTCGATGTTGTTGTGGCAGAGCTATGCGTACGTTTTGGCGTGTCGCCCGCATCATCAGTGACCCACGTCGCATACTGAACCCTACTATATCACTGCGATGCGAGAACGTTATTTATAGTGATAGCATGATATTGTGCTATCACCACCTTTTCCAGTTTATAAAGTAATAATCAAAAAATTAAGGCTTGTAGTGAATATGTAGAAACAAATCTCATCGATCTCTGTTCAATCCTCGCTCTAAACAACCTCTAAGCATGTTTAGAGCCTTTTTAAGTTCTTACGTTGGAGCCATGCTTACATTTGGAAGGTGTCGCCCGCTTCAACAATGGCCCACACCTCACGCTGATGTGATGATAGTTAACCTTTTCGCAAGCATTGCTTGAGAAAAGCGTTTCCTCAGAGAAAGCACTGGCATTGTTTCTGCTACCAATAGCCTTACCTAAGTCTCTTCCATCATATTCTACCCTCTATTGCCAACAAGATTTTCAGTGGCGATAGAAGTTTAATATTTATGGCGAATTACCATATCGCCATCAAAGCGCGCCCCGCCCACTCGTCAACCGTATCGCGTATCAGGCGAAGTATCAGCGCGTAAACCAAAGTGGAAGGGCGCGCTCAGAACCGAAGTGGGAATCACACAAAATTTCTCCATTCACAACTCCTTCAAACAAATTCTTTACGCTTTTTTCGTTCAAGAGCTGAAGCATTGCAGATATTTACCATAACATGAGATGCTCAAAAATTCCACTCCAACTGGCTTCTTCAATATGTCTCGTTTTTGTGGTTTCACCAGCGTTTGGATGTGGGACAATGCTACCCGGTCAAGGTATCAAACCAAAAAATTTTCTCTTCTTTCGAAAGAACTTTTCCTTATTTATGAGTACGTGCTAACGTTCTGAAAGTGGCAAAGATTATAATTTCAAAGTCTCCCTTTTGGACACCTTATTATTGTAAATAAGAGATTTCTGTCTCGTTTTCTGTTTTCTTTGATATGCCGTATCTGAGAAAGTGCTTTTGATTTTGGGTAACAAGTTCAGGGTATCCTTTTTTGTAATGGGTTACGCTGATTCTTTGCCGCTATAAAACGCATGTTTCTGACTAACCCACGAAGGTTGGAAAAAAAGTAGAAAGAAGAAACAGAATAAAATAAATATACTTCTAAAAGTGAACTCATTAGTTTCGCTTCAATTCAGGGTACATAGAAGCATTTATGCTAATACTGAAAGTATTTACATAGTAAAAATTACTATGACGCACAGCATAACTCTCAGAAAAATTTAAGAATAGCCGCAGCCTAATCCAAGGAAAACCTAATTTTTTTTCATTTTATAGCTAGGAGAATATCCTTTAACGTCGCTGGATTTACCTTGCCTGTCAACATGGTGTGGACCACACCAGCCGAAGCGGTCATAGCTCCTGGAATTTCAAGAAGCGCAATGGAGGTACAATCATTCGTACAACGCGTGACAATGCGGGCTGTGAGTTTTATAAGAGAGCTGAAATTCAATGCTGCACTACCATACTACTTTGGTGCATCTAGTGTTGACCGCTTCAGCTTCCCACTGAACTTCTTTAGACCATTGATGTATTAGAAGAACAAGGTCGTCGTGCCGGTCTCTTTCCTGCCGTGATATCAGGCATTTTGGATCAGCTCACCGTGAACACCAGTTACAATCCACTACAATGCGCTCAAGTAATGTGAACCCAACCGTAGACGCACGAACTATGAGTACGTGCTCAGTGCTCCTTTTCATTTCGGATTAACTGAAAATTGCTTATCAAGCGCTCGATTATAAACTGTGCGTAACCAAATTTTTTCAAAGTTTGAAAGAAAATTGTTCTCAGTTCAGCATTTTTAACTTTATGTGTGCTGGTCTTGACAGAAATAAAACTGGCAAAATCTCCTCTCATGGAGAGATTCTTTTCTCGGTCATCAGTGGACAGATCACTGGCTCGTCCACAGATGGCAAGTGCTAAAATCAACATGAGGCCCAGAAGAGCTACGTTGCTCTGGAGGGACATGCAGACTTAGAGGCTTGAATCCCTGTTTCGGATGCGCAGACTTCTCATACATTTTTCTTCTACAAATTGAACTGTTTGAAGGCAGTTATTAGTAGTCACTTAAGCACTTTAGCCCTTATTTGATCTCGTCATCGCAGCCGCCAGTCTTTTTCTCTGTGCGGATCTCAGTACATCTAGCATTTAATTATTTTTTGTCTTTTTCCTGAGCGACGTAGAATACTGATTTGGCGAGCCTCCTTGAAATCTCGAGGATAACCTTGGTGTGGCTTTCCATAGGACATTGTTGCTGACTGCCAGAGAGAAGTGGAGGGTGGAGCTCGGCTTCACGTGCGTCGTAATGAGCATCACAACCACTCGGCCACGGCGCCCAGGCACAAAAGAAGGGTTTAGAAATCGTCTTCAATAGTTGGGCTTCTCCTTGTCGAATAGAGGAACTGCCAAATTACCCTATGAGTGTACATGTCTTATGTTCAAAACTCAGCAAACTGTATGTGCGTGCCAGGACGCTAAAAACAGTAAAGTGAGTTTGTTTTCGTGAACTCAAACGAGCTCTCAGTACGGTACCGCTGAGAAGGACGAGTGTGGTACGGCTACTAAATATTGTAGTCATTTCAAGACTCCATAAAACGCTACAAAATCATGGTAACGATTTGTACCTATAGTGCAGCTCACTTGCATAAGAATTTTCTATAGGAACTCTTGGTGCAAAGAGGAAGGACGATGTACAGTGTCATTTTCCCGGCCGAGAGTAGGAGCCACTACTCATTCCGCGTGTCCATAACACTGAGGAGTTGTATTTTTCGAGCATGTTATTACTGTAGATGCCAGCGGCATTGGCGCTGTAATCAAAACGAGTGTGACCCAAGAACTTTGTTCACTCGAACAACTAAGAACCGTGATTGTGCTCGCGGTTAAACAGATTTGGTTTAAAGCCAGCATAGACCACCTACGCTCTTACGTACCAACATCGACCTGTGACCAAGAGGTCAAAGCGCTCTGAATGAGCGCAGAAATTCTTCAGAAGGAGCTGCTCATTTTCAAAGGTCATCAATGGAGATTCTAACGCAGAAAACTGGAGTCGAAGAACGCTTGAAAGATGTCAAATAAGAATCTACGGGATAAAATGGAATTTGCAGACTATGTGACTGTCTAGTTTTATGATGTTGCCCAAAATAAATCCATGGTTATTCACAGTTGCGAAGGCATCGTTTACATCAGTGCATGCCTCCTACTAAAGAGTATATGCAGAAATACACACATCTTTGCAATCAGAAAGCTTTGTTCAGTCGCTGTCGCTGTTGTTCCAAGAGTTTGCTCTGGATCAAAACACTGCTTTGCTAACATTCCATTTCTTGCAAATAGAGCGAAATTCGCCAAGTACAGATAAGGAATTCCCAATTAATCATAGTATCGAAATATATTAATCGGCTGTTGAAAAGATGCCGCCATCAATAATAAGAATTGAGAATACGATCGTCTTTTCCAAATTTTCAGATTGTCGCTACAAGAGCCGAGAATCCGAAAGTGATCACGTGATCACCAACGTTTGTCTGCAAACTCAGGCTGATAGGCCATCGATTGACGTCGCGCTAGCCACTAGCAAACGCTAACTCATGTCCGAACTTTCAAAACGCTGCAGAAATGCTAAAAAATTATAATACCTTTGCTCTAGACTGTTTATATAAAAGATCTGATAAACAATAAGAATCTAATAATCTGATGAAGTATATCTCATAATTATTATTTGAGCCAACATGTCATATGGTATGGTAATGGGCTCTTGTACAGCCCGATACACGTGTTTTCGACCTCACAGTCTCGTCAGTCGGGTAGAACCCGTCGTCTTTTAGCCAAATTTTCTCTGGGTGCTCTACTCTCCACACTAAGAGTAGCGTCGACGAACGATTTTACACCGTAAATCAAGTGAAAATATTACCGAATTTATGGTGTTGTACACTCGATTGCTCTTTGATTGCTCTTTGGCTGGTATTTTCATAATATCATACCTTTGTTTTGAGTGTTTTCTTAAGACCTCGGTCAAATTTCAAAGATTTCAGAGAATTTCAAAGCACCCACGGAGGAATGGCTAAAAAACGAATGGTTCTGGCGGTGACGAGACTGTAAAGTCGAAAACAGGTGTATCGGGCTGTACAAGAGCCTATTACCAAACCACATGACATGTTGAGTCAAACAATAACTATGAGATGTACTAAACTTTGATAGTGGTCTTAAGAAAACACTCGCAACAAAGGCATAATAATCTGATGAAATGTTTTGAGCCTTTTGTGAAGCTGTAGGAGTAGGACAGTAATTATGGCCAAAGTTACAGAAGCAAGAAGAGTCCAATCAAAATCCGCCAATAGCAGAACTTAAATTATTGCACTTTGGCGCTTGTACAAAACAGTTATAGCTTCCAGAAATGCAGTGGAGAAAATCATCAACAATCACCACTCGCATCTTTTTAGTGAACGCGTTCTCTCACGATCATATAAAATAAAGAAAAATTCTTTTTTTTGCCATCTCCCTGTTTTTCCCTCAAAAATTCAACATGTTGTCATGCCGGTGAAAAATTCAAGAGTTTCTGGCCCTAGTAAAGTAATAGTAAACAGTCGAAGAAACTCCCATTAGTTCTCATTAACATGGTTGCTCAGGTCTTTACACTTTTACGAAATGTAGTGTTTCGAGCCAACGGGAGACTAACAACTCGAGATGTTGCTCAAGAAGGGAGACTTCCACAACATCGGCGAGTACTGCCCAATCTACTTGCTGTCTATCGTCTATAAGAGTTTACACGAATTATCCGGAGGAATGACAGAAGAAACGAAGGACAGCCATAGAAACAAACATATATCGAAAAGAGCTCCAACACTGTAGCATAGAGCCATACGAGAATTAGAATGGGACAACATAAGGAATGAAATCGATTCCAGCAACCACATCGTCTTCACTCTCTGTGGTAACATCGCTCTAATAACACAAGTCATTAGCCAGACGGACTAAATGGCCGATTACCATAGCGGTTAAGAAAAGACTGGTCTGCGGCTGAATCTCGTAGAAACGAAGCTCATGAAAAACAAATTAGTTCTGAATGCACCATTTAAGCTCACCGGGCTCACGAAAATGAATATTTCCAGATGTTCTAGCTACGTCTGTCTAGGTTGAGAACCTGTATCGTGAAATATATGGTTTTAGAATTAAACAGGGAAAACGAATGACTTTGAAGTGTTGAAGACAACTGAAAAATGTAGTTGAGGAAACAAAGAGCGCCCGTAGTTAAGAAGAAGAATAGGATTTACAAAGGGTCTCTCCAGTGAAGAGGATCCATTAGGTTACTCTTGCACGAGATTTAAGAATAAGGAAGTTTCACTGCTGTCCGCTCGAGTCACTCGACGATCAGAGAACAACAGGTGATAAAGGCTATGTGAACTACATTGAAAGTCATTGTGAACTCGTGCGCTGTATTGCAGCAATCCGGATCTGATCACTCAAGTTCATCGGGTCTAACAGTAGTTAGTTCTCAGTGGGTAGCACTCACTTGTCGTAGGAGACGCCGATATGCTGGTGAATCAATGCATAATGGAAGAATGAATGCTACTATTCAGAGTAATGAAAGCACTTCATCGGAAAATCTCAACCAAAGAAGATACGGATTCAATTAAAGTATAAACTATCTCCTATTGTAAGCAGAAAAGTACTTTTCGAACCACTTTCTCAGTGTTCGTGACTGAAAACCTGAAATCCTTCTGAAACATAGGTTTAATGAACTTCCCTAACAGGTAAGTATCTACTTACTTTTTGTTAAGTGAACACGATTAACTAAGAATTTTTTTTTTGCAGTTATGAACGGAGGCTGCATTATCATCGGTGATACAGTGACCAGCGCATGCACAATGGCTGCTGTTGGTCGTCGTGCTGGGATGTGTACGTATAATACCCCATTTACGGGTATTATGCCTGTATCAGCAATTCATCGAACTATTTCTGGAACAGTCTCAATCAGAATTACGCCTCATCTCTAACAGAACCAATGTTCATGTTATTATGAGCACCCTGTTTAGACCACAAACATCATCATGGCAAATTGGACGACCCAAATGTGGCAAAGTGTGATGAACAGAGTAGCTCGTTCCCTGGCAACTGGGCCATTTGACTCGAACTCCATTGGCGTTTCTGTCACAGTCGGAAGTTGAGAAACGTATTAAATAAAATACGTTATTCTAAAGCAAATTATTTATTATTATGAATATTCAGCACTGTCCTACCTAAATCACGATGTTTTTTCTTCTATTATTACTGGAAAATACTTTCAAGCAAGGCTTCTGTGTAGAACAAAAATGTGCACTTCTGACAATTTGTTTCCTTTCGATTGTCTATGATAGTCAAAACACACTGCCAGATCCTCTTACATAAAGCCACCAGCCCTTTTCAATGATTGTCCCAAATATTTTATTGAACAAAACTCGAACTGTGTTAGCTGACATTGCTGAACACTCGTCCGCGTGAAGCGTCTCCCCATATATAATGGAGTCCTTCGACGCTATCGCCCTCTACACTATCAAGTTCTTTTAGGTTGTCCACGGATTGAAGAAACGAACCTTTCCGCCAGGCAAGGAATTTTCATAAGAGTATTAGTAATCATTTGAAAGCATAAGTTTCTGGCTACTACGCTACGCATCCTTTCTTCGAATTCACCCTTTTATGAAGCTGCAGTATTTGAAATGAAATAGTGTTTTCACGCGCACCGCGCGCTTTTATTATCATCAAGTTTATACTTCGCTTGAAGCACGAAAAGCATGTGAACGTGTAGAGGAAATGCTTTAGTATCAGCGTCATATGTCCTATACAAAATTTATTGAGTCGGACAAAGAATTTCTAATCGAATGACAAAAGTCGTAACTGACATTGACGTAATTGACACGCGCCAACGCATTTAGATTGATCGATCGCAGAGCGCCGTATCGAATCTAGCCAGAAGACACACAGCCCGCACATTAGCAGATAAACAAGCGCGTCAGATATGTGAAACTTGACCTTATTTTCCTTCACACGCTTCAGTGAAACAGTCTTTCCAGAAAATACCACTTGAAATGGCGGAAACTTGCGCTGTGAAACACAATGTTTCCCTTCCGCTAGAGCGATAAAAGCCTTTCTCAAAAAGGGACACGTAGCGAGGTAGCTATAAATTTAAGCTTTCAAATGAATTTCAACACTCCTATGAAAAATCCTTGCTCAGCAAAAAGCGTCGTTTCTTCATTTGTCCTCGGATAACCGAAAAGTACCCTCCAAGTGTTAATCTCCAAATAGTCCGTGACATGTGAGGATGAGGAGGAAGTTTCTCAACATCCATTGAATTCAAAGTTCATACATGGAATCAGTCAAGAGCAACAATTGTTATTTACAAAATAAAGACCATCAGCATCCAATATCTTCTGTCATCGATCTGCAAGCTTTCGAATCTGCTCGCCCGAATCGACGTCCACTCAGGAAATGTTTCTTGGAGTGAAAAAGAACATAATCACAGGCGCAGAATGTGGACTGTAAGCTGTGTGCAGCATGATCTTTACTCCTTTCATTTCAGTGTGAGCGTTGGTATTGTCTTACGGAAACATCACGCGTTCGACAAAACAATGTCGGGTATCTTTCTTCAACGCATCAAAAGTTCCTTACTATTTCTAAGATAGTTCAATTTTTTTGCAACAAGTGATAGTGCATGGAATAAACGCAAAATCGGGGTTTTTCGCTGGTGTTAAAGAACTTTTCCCTCAACCCAGAACTTCGCACAATGTGATAGTTGGCAATAGGACAGCGTGTTCAAAGAAATGGAAATCTCTGAATTTCCAGTTACATCTATCTCGGTATAAAATAGAACAACACCAAACGTGATAAGACCAAAAGATTTGAAGAACCTCCCACCAGATCTCATCAGCACTCTGGCTCGACTCTTCTCTCGTTACCTGTCAGAATTCAACGTTCCCACTAAATGGATAATCAGCAAGACCCTGTTGCTGTTCAAAAAGGGAGACCTTAACGACATTGGCAACTATCGACTAATCTGCTTGTCGCTCGTCATCTACGAACTCTTTATTCGAGTCATTCTGAACAGGATTGACAGAACACTGAAAAAGGACAGCCATGCGAACAAGCGAGTTTTGAGAAGGATTTAGTACCACATATTGCCTCCACACGATCACAAGACTCATTGAAGCTTTACAAGAGTACAAAATACCGCTCTGTCTCACTTACATCGATTTTGAGAAGGCCTTTAATTTAATGGAACAGAAGCGGTTATAGGGGCTTCTGAACAATCAGGGCGTTCCCATTCGGTGCGTAACGATCCTTCGTGAGGTCCGCTTTCTTCACTAAAGGCATGAAAAACGTTATGACGCTCATTGCATTCCTAGAACTAGGAGAACTCAGTGGGCTATCTTTCATGCGATAGGAAAAATGGAAAATGTACTGGAGCCCGCTCAAATCTTTCAACGACCAACGGGACAACAGGCGATACAGGTGATCTATCTAGGACGGGAAGTCAACATGATGAACAACGTATTTCCATAGTTGAGTAAGAGAAAGCGAGCGGTTAGGGGAGCGTTTCATGACAATGAGGATATAGTGGAGAGAACAAAGAACATTCAACTCCGTGGCTCGTCTTTTCAAGTTAATGATTATCCCTGCCACAACTTCTGCGCCAAAAAAGAATTTATGGTAGCGAAAGCTTTCCGAATTTTTTAAAATCAATGCTAGTGCAAATATGCAGGATAGTGAAATTACAAAAAGAGTCTTTGCTTTTAGTATTTCCTCTTAATTGCTATAGTGCCCTCATTGCTGAAACGTTCAAAAGCGCATCTGTCGCTCCGTTGCTCTCATCTTTGTGTAGATAATTATATGATTTAACAATGAAAGCTGAATTGGGCTCCTAACGGCCTATTTCAAGTCATAGTTCGAAAGTGTTGCTGGGTATGAGCCCCACTGCCGATCAAAAAGTCTTGCAGATGTTGCAGTTTCTGAGTCACACATTTTATATTCTATTCATTCATATCACACTGTAGTTCTAAACCTGGTGTTGCACAGTATAAGCATTGGATGATCATGTGAAAAAAGGTAACTGGATAAAACTTGAATATAGAGCACTGCTTGCACTGAGAGAAGCAGAATAAACACGGAGAGACAAATTCTCGTACTCCATAAGGTGAAACACGATGTCTGAACTGAGGTTAACTGCAACTATTCGGAAGAGTTTTTCGATAAGGGCCATCACTTAATCTCATAAAAAGCTCCAAAATTTACATTCTAAGTAGAAAACTCTGATGAAAAGACGTTTACAATGCCAAAATTTAAAACGCTTTACGTGCTTTTTTTACTCTATAGTCAAAATAAAGTTCGTCTGAACAAAAGTATAGAGGTGTTTGTGTTGGTCTAGGCGAGCGGGCCATGTCGGTTAGCTCCGATCACAAATTTACTCGGACCTCTTTTCCTCTACGTTTCAGGTCACATGTTGCGTTAATGTCCTTACATTCCTTCAAAAACAGTATTATGCTTTGAAGGTGAAACTCCAGTCAAACTGACTACCCAATATTGTTGCATTATTAGCCTTCAAGAGACGACGTGTACCAGCTGAGGCACACGACTGTTTGAAGGCCTCCCTTCATTTTCTCTCAGATATTTGGTAACCATTCAAAAGCTTGAATAACTGCAATTCCATGCTTAATTTCTGAAAAAGACTTTTTATTACGTTGCAGCAGAGAAAATAAAGTCATGTTTCGCACTCAGTTTGCTTTATTTGCTCGGTTGGTGCTTGTGTATGGCTTTTCTTACATAGTCCAAATCTCGAGAATTTCGATGCTGTAATTGGTTTTCTAAAAGGTTATTACAAAACGATGTAAAGAAAAGGAATACGTTTCGCAAAGTTTTTATAGTACACAAAAGTTATATATACCCGAAAAACATATGACCATGTAAAGAAGATCATGAAGTATCAGCTACAAAAACCCAGTACTTTACTTTCCAAATGAAGGAAAAACCCTAATTGAATAACGAAAATCACCCGCCTCTTGCATGTTGCGCTGTGCTACCGATCAACTGCCGCTTTTAAAGGGTTGAAGACTTACAGCGTATGTGGAGCAGTGGTTATCAATTGATGGACAACGTTAAATTCCGCACTCAAAGGTCTCCAACACTTCCGTCGCTGCGGGGTCGGCGAATGGCACCAAACTTGTTTGGGAAGACAATCAGCACTGACCTGATACATCGATAAAGCCAGAACGAGTTATTCTAAAGGCCAGATGTGCATTCAATCACCTCGAATCAAGCTAGAAATTGAAGACGAATACATGATGCATTTCTCGGGACGATCAACGCCAAGAGCTTTATCTTTTACTTCTTATTAAATACTGAGTGGTTTACACTAAAAGGAAGAGAACACTTAAACACTTTCAAACCTTCCCCCCCCTCCCCCGCCCCCCTAACTGAACAGAACGGTGAGGCAACGTTTTCGTTAAACGCGACTTTTAAGTATGCCATTTGCCGTGAATATGCTTCAACAGAACATCACTTGAAATCGCTGAGAGGGCGACATCTCAAAATTTGAGAAACCTAATAGTTCCCAAGACCGACTGTCTATTAACCTCGGCATGCTTTCAGTATGATTCTTGATTTTCTTCTTTGAGCAGAACACGAGGTGTTACATTAAACTTTATTCGATAGCTGACGTTTCGGCAGTTCGCCTTCTTCAGAGCCTGGAAAGGTCAAAATGTTTGCAATACAATCAGTCAAACACCTCCATTACTTCTTTAGAGAAAATCACCAGACCTAGATTTCAATGGCATCAAGCAAAAATCAACACTCAACATACTCACCGCTTTTTATATGTGTTCCACTGGATGATCCAAGTGGAGATCACCGGCAAGAGAGACACATAGGCTCGTAATGCACCCTACCCATCAAAACAACAGTCTTATATACTGGCTCATATCACGAGTGTTTACAAGGCATTCCTCCCTGCGGTTTATGGTTGGATTGGTCGTATTAATCCAAAATGCTTCCAAGATCTTTCGCGCTGATGTTTTTTGCTCCTGCGCAAGGATGGTGACTTCGATTTCAAAATCAACTCCGTCGTGCTTCTGTGCTCTATGCGTCCCTAGCGGGGTGTTTCGTCTATTAAGACGCTTGTCAGCTAGGTGTTCTTCTATGCGTGCATAGAGCGGCCTACCCGCTTCGCCTATATATTTATCACTACACGCTTTGCAAGAGATTAGGTAGACTGTACCTACGCTCATGCAATCACCGCCTCTGCCGTTAGGACATATTTTACAATCTTTCGTTATGCAGAGACGGTCATATAAGCGGTTTCGAACTAATTGGCGTTTTAGAGTATTCGGTGGTATTTCTATAATGGCCACCGATTGCTCTAAACCCGCTCTTTTCAAACATCGTTTAATAGCTGTACTAATCTCATTTGAATAGAACGGGATAATAAACGGGACTTTCCTTTCATTCAAGTTTTCGTTCGAAGGCGCATTATTTCCTCTAAACCTAAGCCGAGGGGTTACAAATTCGTATCCATTATAAATGGCTATTTCCCGAGCCAGTTTCACGGATTCTACTCTCTGCTCCTCCCCGGTACATACATTGGCTGCTGTTCGAAACATGTTTTTTACTAGCGCCTTTTTCGTATGTGAGGGATGAGATGAGAGATAGTGAACCAGGATATTCTTATTACTTGGCTTTCGGTACCACTTTGTTATGTAGCCGCTCTCAGTTAAGTTTATTTGCACGTTCAAAAATGGGAGCCAATCGTCTTTTGGTAACTCACGGGCGAATTTTATATACTCTGACTGTTCATTCAACAATCTAAAACAATTACCTAGCTCCTTTTGAGTGGAACAGATAACCAAACAATCATCTATATACCTACAGTAGAGTATTTTGTTTTTGATTTTTAACTAATTGTTTTAGATTGTTGAATGAACAGTCAGAGTATATAAAATTCACCCGAGAGTTATCAAAAGACGATTGGCTCCCATTTTTCAACATGCAAATAAACTTAACTGAGAGCGGCTACATAATAAAGTGGTACCGAAATAAAATTGGTGATGGACCAGTGTCATTGTACACCATGCCATCACTACATAGCCTCACTCCTTGCTACAATGCAGGGCTTAATGAGGTCACTAACGAGGAGGCCGAAACCTCCGAAACACCGGTGTATGGTCCTGGCGTACCAATCTCGTTTTAGGCTTTAAGACATTCTTTTTCAAAATTATTTTGAACGTTTATTGCGAGGTTTTGATAACAGTCGATCTAATGAGTCAATCATTCTGAGCCAAACATGTGGTCTTTCATAAGCTAACTTATAGAGCCCGATACACGTGTTGTGGCCTTGACAGCCTTGTAAATCGGGCAGTACCCTTCTTTTGTAGTCAATCCTCTTGGCTGAACTCAACCCCTATAGAGAGTTGGCGACGACGAACATTTTGCACGTGCCATTGAATGAAAATACCACTGAATGGCAGAGCAGTGCTTTACATTCGATTGGTCTTGGCTGGTATCGTTAAATACATCATACCTTTCAGACAATGCCATTCAGTGATATTTTCACTTAATGGCACAAACTGAAGTTCATCATCACCAACTCTCTATAGCGGAGATTCTCCCGAGGAATTGTCTAAAACGAAGTGTACTGCCCGATTGATGAGGCTGTTAAGGCTGAAACACATGTATCGGCCTCTATATGTTGCCCTATAATAGACCATATACATGGCTCAAAAATGATTATCAGGCATATTGAAATTTGAGCGTGGTCTTAAGAAAACACTTAAGACAAAAGAAAGAACTCAATAGAGTTACACTTCATAAACCATGCAGCTTTTGAAAGAATACGGATTTTACTGTTCAGCCATGAGTGGTCTCCATAAAAGTCGTTTTTGTCCTAACAGGTCTTCCAAGCTGATAAAGAGTTCGACATTTAAAATTCGACGCCCAATTAGAGGAGGCTAACAGCAGGGATTATATCAGATTGTCTTCACTTGTTTAATCTACAATTTGGAGACTACGGAGACCTCAAAAGTCTTGAAAAAAATTGTGCTTCCTCGGGTTTTTTGAACCTTTCTGGAACAAGTCCTTTTTTCTCTCTTAATATTTTCAGTACTGATTCAATTGCCTATACAACGATAATTTCAATACTTTACCTGGTTTTTCAAAAGGTCTTAATGTACTATGACAGAGACAATGAAATTGAATGGCAGGAATGGAAGGAAAATTGAATGAAACAATGCGGTGCGCATTTGGCGTCTCTGAAATAGCGCTGCGCTCAACAAATTCGGTTGTAACCTAGACGCGATTTCCGCTATCTAATAGAAAAATTTATTCCGTTTCCTGAAAAATTTTTGGCTTCTTGAACTATAACTCTGAAAAAACTTTGTTTTATCAATTTATAAGCTTCGGCTTCTTTTTCTTTTATATTGCCAAGTAATCGCGCTATTAAGCCTTAATCTGAGAAGGTAAAAAGTAATTTCTTTCTTCTGTGAAGGTACTTCATAGAAACCTTATTGGAGAACAACTTAGCCTCAAATTTAGGAAAGTTTGTGCTACCAATAACTGCTATAAATCTGTCATAAGACAATTCACAATTCTAAACTAGCAGAATATTTCCGTCGAATATGAAACGCAGTCCCTAGGCTAGATTACACTGCTCTGAAGGAGGTGTACTTGCCGCAACGATAGCCACAAGCAACCAAGAGAACCTGGCAACCGAAAAGGACAGTTGATCGAGAAAAATAAACCAACCTTGTCAAACTTGAAACAAAGAAAGGTAGTGCTGTTTTTGAAGGAAGCACACCAGAACTTCCTTTTCAAGAACAAAATGAAGTAGTAGAACTTTAGTGCACTGTTAGAATCATTACAGTATAGGCTATCGAATGTCTTTAGAAACTTTTCAATCGACTATTTTGGCTCTCCTTGGAAGAGAACGAAGATATTCGCTTGTTTAAAGAGCACAAAAAATTTCAAATTTATTACAAAAACGATTTTTTTCACTGTTCTTGATTAAGTAGTGTCCGAAAACAGCTCCAGGCTGCACTTTACAACATTACTCATGCAAGGGCTTCTGAATGATAATCTCCAAGTTTGATTAGAATGAGGTTTTTTGGTTGAGGTAATAAACCATACACTATACATCGAAGTTCGAAGAGGCGGAGTACATCTTCGCTATATAACTACCAAGTAACTATGATGACATAGTCTCTCCTACCCTGGCAGATTGCCGACAAACCAGTAAATGTTATGTGCAAATTAGTTTTCACAATTTTAAATCTGGAAAAGCACCATAGTCGCCTGACTAACACTAATGAGATCCTATAATCAATACTTGTATTAGGTTTCTTGATTGGGCGTAGAACTACTAACAGCTGTGATTG
>JAHQIW010006073.1:0-78906 GCA_019055375.1 Parelaphostrongylus tenuis
TCTATCGCATTGTCTTCGGCGCCACAGAAACTTTCGACAAAGAAAACCAACCCGACATTTTCAATTTCAATATTTGCTAAATACTGAGATGGATAGTTACACCCATGTGTGCGCATACGCGCTTTATTAATAACCAACGTTCTTTCATCCTCCTCCTCTATTTCAAAGAGGGGGCCCCCCTCATCGAGACAAAAGTGACCAGCAGTGATGAACAATATAACATGTGTAAATCAAAGAACAGTGCTACTGAGTGCTGATATTCCCTCTTTATATTTGACTTCGCAAAACTGTAAAATAATTATAGAAAACCCCACACGCAAACCGACCTTTTTTCTTTCAAACCTTAAAACTCACAAAAAATACCAAAAGAATTATATTTTCATTGCTGATTGAGCCAAACAGCATGGAAAAAAAAGACTAAACGAGGTAAAAATAGAAAAATGTTATTTCATCTCAGAGATGTAGGACAAAAAATCGAAACGGCAGAAACACAAAGACGAATCTATGTAGCAAAACACAACACTCCCCAATAACGGAGTTTTTGCTACCATCTCCATTTCCCCCCCGGGATGTTCATGATAATTTAGGTCACACAGCAGAAATGGGATCCACACAAACTTACCTTGCAGAGAAGCAAATGGTAACGATAAAGTGCATATGTCCTCTTTACGCTCAGTGCTGCTTAGCAAAGTGATCGACAATTAGTAAATACTAATGACAACAGTGCGAGCTACATTAGGCGTACGCATACATGTAATCGTTTAGTCTGACTAAAATCTATGTCATCTCACAAACACGGCGTCCAATAAGTCATCAGTGACCTGTTTTATACTAGTAAGGAACATCACCAAGTAGGTGTTTGCGTTACGTCGGTGAAAATCGCCTCGAGCACGACGAAGACGAAGACCACAACGTGAGGGCGCCCCGACAAAAAAAAAAGCTGGCCACAACCAACACGACAACAATGAATCAAGGATGCACTGGCTCACGCTCAGCGGCTCTGAAGCACCGCAAATCGACAGGGGGCATATCATCCATTAACGGAAGCCGGGGTCAATGGCAAGACGTTGAAATTAAGTTTAATTAAAGTTCCTTCTTTTATCAGTCTCTATTGCTATTGGGTTGTAAATCACGCAAGTAAATATATTGGTCAGTAATGACTTCAGTTCTCGGGGGGGGGGGGAGGTGCACGTGAGAATTTTCAACGCGCTTGACAAGTTAATGCTTTAGTATAATTTTTGACGAATGTTCAAAGCATTACGCGAGCTTGGTAATGCCAGAGCCGCATACAAAAAATGGAACACACCCGCGGTTTTGGAGGTCCAGCCACCTCGTCAGTGGCCCAGCAAACCCCTCATTATTAATCAGTTCATTGTCGACATCATTATTTGCTCTCTTCACTAAAAATAAGTCTCGTTATCATGTAACGTAATTGCTATCCAAATAAGCCCATATCATTGTAGCGAGGGGAAAGAGCGAAATGTGGTTGACGAGCACCGAATTGCCTACAATGACATTCGTGCCATCACCCAATTTTTGGAACACACTGTCAGATGAACTCAAATTGTGAGGCGGGCGGGAACTATCAACATAATGGGAGGGGAAGTGGAGCCACTGACGGATAGGGCGAGACGTCCGAATACGCTTGTATGACTCTGGCATACCAACCTCGGGCAAAACTTCAAACATTCTTAAAACCCATTTTATAATTTTTTTGTGAGGTTTTAAAAAAGTCAATGCCTTGGATCAGTTAATACTTATTTCTGACGGCATTTCATGATTTAAAAACACATGAAATGAGAGCATCACCCAGTGCTCTTCGTAACTTGTGTAAATAAAAATTTAATATGAGAAAGCTTACCTTCAATTCCCGAATTTGTGTTATCGAGGTAGACAACATTTGAAAACAGAATTTAAGTCAAAGCTTGTGGCCAATCTAAGAACATCTAAATATGTGTAATGATTTTGATGATATTTACATATGGTGCACCTTCATCTGTGGTTTTTGTTGAGGACGTGATGATGTGGGCCAGAAAGACGATGTAAGATATCATTGGTCTGGTCGATGCAAAAAGATACAGCCCATCGAAATAGTCTATGATTTCCGAATACTACTTCTCGGAATAGTCAGCAATGAGGATTTTACGGTTTGCTGGCAGTTTCGTCAACTGAGTCGCTTTTAACACAGATTCATTTAAAGTGATGACGACTGAAATCAGACGTCACAGTTGAGATTTGGACTTGCTTCTAAAATTATTTATTTCTTTACTCGCATACAACGAGATATCCACAAGGACGATGTTGAGACTTTTAATATAGAAGGAAAAGTTTTACATAAAGAACCATCGCATCGGAATCTACACATCAAATGGAATATTTAGAGTGAAACATTGTAGGAGTTGACAAACATCATAGGGTGCTAAAATCAGTCCTCCTTGTAACAAAACCGCATAATATAATTACGATCAGGAAGTGGCCCGGCGAACTGCTCGTCTACCATCCATCGGGACTCCCAATTTTATGTGATGTTTTGTCCTATCTGACCTATGCAGTGATGCTATTGATCGGACAAGAGATTACTATCATATGTGCTTTTTGGGAATTCTTACAAACAATTTTAATATCGTGACCGCCAGCGACACCCGATAATGAATCCCCACAACGTAGCCGCCGGTGTTCTATACCTTGGGAGGGCGAACAACTAGCACAAAATCCCCAAAACCGTGCTTCAATTCCCAACGAAAAACGCTCGCGTACCAAAGAAGCGTCTAAATCGAAGAGCACTGGGGGGGTCGCAACTGGGGAGCCGAGCCTGCCATGGGCGAAAAAGCGCCGTACCTGGCTAGCTGTGTAAGCGCCTAGTCCTGCTATTGAGTGCCGTATCATACCTTTTCATTACTTCACGCTAGTGCTCTTACGCAGAGCGAAAATAAAATACATCCTTCCACACCATACTCTGCTTCTATTTATGGCTAGTCGGTCTCATCGGACTTGTATATAGCTGTTTTGAATAACAATACATAGAACGTCACACGACGATAAAACCAATCTCATCAATTTAACGTCCCAAACTTTATTCATAATATCCAACATCGTCAACTAAAAGACGATACACCATCAACACTTTCACAGACATATGTTCATATAATAAGCGAAATGTCGTAATGCCGTAAGTAATATATGATAATATATATATACTCTATTGTATCGTTATAATTAACTTATTAAACAGTAATGGGTATGTACATTTTAATGTTGGTTATGTTTGGTTAAAGACTGATGCTCTAGATAAGGGGGAAGTGTTACTAGATCGATTGTGTTTGGGTGGTTCCGACTTCATATTGTTGATGGATAGGCGTGGGTAATGGTAAACTTTCCACTTTTTGTCGGACTGGGGATTTCTTCTCCACATCACGGGTGCAACACGTTGTTTTTGTAAAATATACCTATATCTTATTTTTGGCACTTTGGTTGCTCCTTAAGTTTGGGCCAAACTGCTTTGTCAAACCATTCGTGTATCCCGTGGATCAGCAACGAGAGAGCTAAGGTGTGGAGAAGGACCGCGGGTGAACGTCCCACGACAAGACAATGGGACGAGCACTAACTAAAGGGAAGAAAGTTTCAGACAACACCCCCCTGATACCATAAAATGAACTACACAAAACACAACTTGGACGGTTGCAAAAGAAAAGTAGAAAAGAGTAAGAAAAAGAAATAAAAGACAAAAAAAAACACATGCACACAACCCCAAAACGCCAGCCCACTATTGGCAACTTAAGCCACTGACTACAACTTCAACATCGATTCAAAAGGGCAACAAAGGTGAGTTAAAAAATACATAAAGTGGGCCCCCAAACTTAAGAGAATCAAATCTCGAGACTTGTGTTGCTATAATTTGCCATTTGAAAGGTTATCATAGTATGCAATAAGAGCGAAAAGTAGATTACGTTTCGCACTCAAAGTTTTTATCCTGCAGAAATGTTTCATATGCACGAAAAACATATGACCATGTGGCGAAGATCATGAAGTACCATTGTAACAGAAAACTCAAGGTTTTACCTTCAATTGGGAGAACCCAATTGATTAAAGAAAGTCACGCACCTTTTACGAGTTGCGCCGCGCAATTGATCAGTTGTGGTTTCTGAAAAGTCGAATTTAACTGCATAATTGGCTACGAAACTGGCTAATATCTTCTAGCAAAGAGTTGACTATCTCGAGAACCAGGCGTATTTTTTGTGGGCTAAGAAAACCTACCTTAGCGTAAATATTCACCACTTCAGTAAAAAGTTTTGTAAGTTCAAATTCTGTAAATCAGTCAAATTGTAACAGAAAATGCACTCTTTGCGAAGCAGTGCTACAGAAAATGATGAATGCGATCTCTGTAAAGACTTACTCCGCTAGTACAGATAATTCCCCGTATAACTTTTTTTTAAAAGTCATACATAGCAGAGAATATATTTTCGCATTACACTCTTAGAATATTGTCGATTGAATTGCGAAAAATAGTCGTAATTACGTTGTTGTTAAACGAGGAGTAGCTTGCGTTTCAGAAAGTAGGATTCTTGAAATAAATGCGTGTTTATTTCACTAAAATTACGCTTGTAAAAGTCCCTTCAATAATATCTTATCTTCTCATGGCAATAAATGTTTTTTAATTGAAATTTCACTTTGGAGCTGCCAGCAAAGTCATCTGTGAAGTTCCACTATAATTTTCTAATTTTACAGAAAGCCAAACGTTCTTTTTCTATTACTACACCATATTACACAAGCCTTCTTACAATACAATTTTTGCAATGCAATCAGCATTTTTCAAGCTATCATAATTTACAAATACGTCAATAAAATAACAAAACTGTTTATAATGATCTGAAAGGAGCTCATTTTACAAGTATGTTTTTCCCATTATAACATGTCAAGTTTTAAAACACCTGATCGTACTTTTTGCTGAGAATACCATTGGAACATTTTCTTCGTGATATTTCATCCCCTTTTAGCGAACAAGGTACCTTTAGCACACAAACTATGCTTATGAGTATCAATAGTCCCCATGTGATGTACGAGCGATCGGTTTACATTTTGGGAGTGAAAAGCAATCTTCTTTTCGCACTTTCAGCGTGTTATGAAAACCTTTTCAAAAACCATTTTCATTTTAAAATTGCTGCGACCTGAGCTTTCGAACAGTCACAGAAAGGCTGGAGAAGATTTCTTGTCCACTGAGAAATCCCTTTAAACAACCATGTTCGAGCACAGGCACACGGCGTTTCGAATGGGTTAATAAGCGTATCACTAAACAACATGTGCTTTCCGACAAACACGAACATGATGAAGCGTTTGGAATCCCACATCAGTGAGCTGGGTGAGGAAATAATGAAAGTTGTAAGGAAGCTTGGTGACCTCGGATTCTTTACAGACGAGTTATCTTTTAGTGCTATCTTAAAGCGCTTCATGGTCTTCTACTTTGAATGATATGTTAACTTTACAAATTTCGTCATGCAACTTATAACCATGGTTTTCCTACAATAGCAACATATGTTATTGGTCTTCCATTCTGTTCGTCCGTTCTGAACTCTTTTTTTTTCTCCACAAATTTGCTGAGAAAAGCGATCTCTTTTGACTGAGCATGCTCTCCTTTTCACATATTTTAGCAGGGCCTCGTCCGATCTGTTCCTGTGAATTCCCACTTTGATGTACTCTTTCCAGATGTCTATGTTCTCAGCAGTATTACTTTATTTATGGCACCATACTTTGATCCAGCCTACTAATCACATCTATGGTCCTTTAACCTATATTATAGGATATTTCAAAATTTGAGCGTGGTCTCAAAAAAACACTCGAAATCAAGATTCTTTAGCCGTTATCAGTTTTTTTGCAACACGTATATCATTGATGACTACAAAAAGCTGCGGGCAACACAAAATTTCCCAGCGTTATTTCAGTTACGGTAGCTTGAAATGTTCGGAAGTCCAGTAGGTACACCGATGGACCAATATAAGTCATCGTGTACGCCAGATATGCATTCAGTCGTCTTTAAACTATATTTGCTTAAGGTGGATGTATCACCTGTATCACCTGTCGTCCCGTTGATCGTCGAGTGACTCGAGCGGGTACCAGCAACTCTTCCATTTTTCCCTATCGCGTGCTAGAGTAGCCCAGTGGGTCCTCCTTGCTCTAGGAATTCGCTGAGCATCATATCTTTCTTCCATCGCTTTCGTGAAGAAATCGGACCAACGGGTCAGTGGTCTTCCTTTAGAGCGCTTGACGTCCCGAGGAATCCAGTCGGTAACGGCTCTCGTCCATCGGTTGTCGTTGAAGCGCATCACGTGTCCGGCCCACCTTATTTTCGATATCCTGGCGTGTAGAACGGCGTCTCTGATTTTCGATCGTTGACGTAGGTCGGAAGTTCGGATCCTTTGTCTCATTTGCGAAATACGAGATACTCCTAGCATCGACCTTTCGACTGCGCGTTCGATAACGGCAAGTGATCTTTCATCCTGCTTACGTAGCGACCAGGTTTCTGCTGCATACGTTAGGGCAGGGATAATTGTCGAGTCGAAAAGGTGGGCACGGAGTCGGATGTTCTTTGTCCTCTTCACTACATCTTCGATGCTCTTAAACGTTCCCCAAGCCGCTCGTTTCCTCCTGCTCAACTCTGGGGCTAGGTCGTTCATCATGTTGATTTCACGACCTAGATATATGTAACTGGAGCATTCGGAAATTGTCGTTCCGTTGAGCGTGAATGGGGCATTAGAAACCCATCCGTTCCTCATGAACATTGTTTTCGTTAGATTCAGTTGAAGACCGATCTTTCCACAGGCGTTGTCGAAATCAGTCAACATTCGTTCCGCTTGGCTGATGTTTGGTGTTATGAGAACGATATCGTCAGCAAAGCGAAGATGGTTTAATTGTCGACCGTCAATTTTCACTCCCATTTCGTCCCATTCTAAAGTTCGCATGACGTTTTGTAGGGTGGCAGTGAATAGTTTTGGCGATATTGTATCGCCTTGTCGAACCCCTCTTCTTACGTCAATGGTGATATTGTTGTAGAATGGAGATATTCTGGTCGTGAAATCTTTATGAAGCTCACGAAGGATCATTATGGACCGAGTAGGGATGCCCTGGTTATCCAGAGCCTCTATAACCGCTTCTGTTTCCACTGAATCAAAGGCTTTCTTCAGATCGATAAAAGTGAGACAGAGTGGTTGTTTGTACTCTCGCGAAACTTCAATGAGTCTTGTGATCGTGTGGATGTGGTCCATGGTACTAAATCCTTTTCTGAACCCTGCTTGTTCGCATGGCTGTCCTTCGTCCAGTGTTCTGTCAATCCTGTTCAGGATGACTCGAGTAAAGAGTTTATAGACAACGGACAGCAAGCAGATTGGGCGATAATTGCCTATGTCGTGAAGGTCTCCCTTTTTGAACAACAATACGGTCTTGCTGGTTTTCCATTGAATAGGGACCTTGCATTCTGACAGGTAGCGAGTGAAGAGCCGAGCCAGGGTGTTGATGAGAACTGGCGGCAGGTTCTTCAGGTGTTCTGGTCTAATCCTCTCTGGACCGGGTGTTGTTCTGTTTTTCACCGACGATATAGCATGTCGGATTTCGGAAGGAAGGAGCGGTGGAACGACATATTCGTCCTCTTTCAATTTATATGACGGTAAGAGAACATGGCTAGCGAAGAGATCCGAGTAGTACTGGTGGATGATTTTCTCCATAGCCCTTCTGGAAGCTGTAAGTGTCCCGTCAGGGTATCGGAGTGCAATCATCTTGGTCTTATAGTTGGCGAAGCCTCGCTGGGCTTTGCGAATGCTCTTCCCAGCTTCTGCAGCTTCTGCCATAACTGCTGCTCTTCTCTCTTTGAGGTCTTCTTTTATCGCTTCTCTGCATCGTTTCGCATGTTCGGACGTAAGGTTTCGGTTGCCTGCGGCTCGTGCGATTCCACGTTGACGTATCAGCTCGAGTGTCTGCGGAGACAAGCGTCTCTTCGTGACCTTAGGACTTTCGGCTTTTTTAGCGCCAACGTGAAGATATTCAACGAGTCGATCGTATTCTTCGTCGATGTTGTCGACAACGGTATCTTCCCAAGAGCCGACTAGAGGTTTAATTACCCAAGTTTGAGATCAACGATGGGAGCTGCTGCGTCAAATGTTTCTACTCAAATGCAAGCCGAGCATGATCCGAATGCTAATTTTCCTTGGTGGGTCCGATTCCTCGCCAAGGGAGTTGGCATTATCGGCGGTTTCTTCGCGATCTTCTTCGGTGCGCTTGGTCTGCTGTCTTTATCGGCTAAGTGCATTATAGCTTCATTACTTCAAATGGTATTTGGTTTTTTAACGATTGCGTTAGAAGCTCCGTTCTGTTGCATGTTCGTAGATTTCATCGAGAAGATCGCTCAGTTTAGTGAGTCGCGAAAACATTGGCATAAGGCTGCACTCTTTGTAACAATGGGTATAATACCTATCATCATGTGTTTTGAACTCAACAAATTTCTCGGTTCGGGAATGATCTTCGCATGTGGTACCATTTATGGATTTATGGCGATTGGCAAGAAGGCTGACCGTGGTACAATGAAGGTGGATGTATGACGCAATAATTAGAGATCAAACGAAGCCACGGACTTATCCTTTACATTTCATCAACATCGAATTATGACAAACATGACGATTTCTATCCCAACGAGACAGAAGCTGAAAGCTCTTCACGCCATTTGAAGCTCTCTTCATTCAAAATCGTCGCATCCTATAAACTCCCAAAATTCACTCTTTGTCCTTTACTTTTTCTTTATTTTATCACCCTATCTGATCCGTCTCTCAGTGCGTTTTTCTCGCTGTGTGGTTACTAGTGCTTCTAGTATTCAGTTCGCTTTTCGCCTTTTTCTTCAACGTCGTAGAAAATTGATAAAGCGCGTCTCACTTCAGTCGCGAAGATAGCCAGGCTGCAGCGTTCTATATGGCGTTCGCTGTTGACTGTTGGAGAGTGTTGGGTGGAAAAGATCACTTACACGTCGTGAAGAGAATCGCAACCATTCGGCCACGGCCCTCACTCACCAGTCTCCTTTGATACTTGCCGAAATTTCCTAATGATATAAATATAGCGATAACAGTATTTTTCTGAGTGATGATGTACCGAGTTTTGAACTATCTTACAGATATTGAATGCTGAGATACGAACAAAATTGAAGCCTTGAATATCTCCGATCTCTCTATCGCCCATTCTGGGATATCATGTGTCAATTATTGTATCACTGAGGCGCTTATTCAGTTATTCTTGATCTTGTTTCTACCCAGTCGGTGCTATCAACAATCGCCCATCGGTTAAATTGATGTGAAAAGCATATGGCGGCACTGAATCCATTTAGTTGAAAATATAGTTGAAATCCCACAAGCTTTTATCTAATGACCATTTCTGTTCACGGCAGGATACGATATGAAATACAACTTTTTGTATTATGCATCATATCTTGCAAAGAAAGAAGCATATACGATAAATACGAGTGAGAACGCCATGTTTTCTCTTATGAATATCGTATCGCTTGAGTAATATGCGCCAACCAGCACTTATGCAGCCTTAGAAGCCTTTATTTAGTGCCTTCTCATAACCTCAATTTTCCATAAAACCTCCCATATTTTTCTATTTCATCGCGTGCGAGGCGCTCGGCACAGCAATGCGTAGAATGTATATGACTCTCGCAATCCCGAACGCGTAAAACTTTGCTCGAATAAGTCGATGGCCGTGGCCAAGCCTGTGTTAGCCATAGCGCTGAAGTCGCCGACTCCTCTATTATTGCATGTTCGAATCCGCAACTCTTCTCGTAGCGAAGATGGCTCCAATAGATGACGTCTTCTCGTCGTAACTTGCCTAGAGTGCTACTTTCTTCTGCCATTCTGCCCGACCAGGATCTTTTTCAAAAAGCTCAGATCGAAGCTGAAGTGTATTATAGGTGCTGATCGTTACTTTACTTCCTCGGCATTTCGGGAGCCCGAAATAACATTGAGATTTCAGTGAGCTCTCTGTGCTCGTCTTACACAGTGTTGGCCTATTTAAGGCGCTTCCAGAAACAAGTTAATGAGGTCCTTTGATTTACTATTTGACTCTCTACACCAATGGGTGAGCATTTGTAGCCTCAACGTGAGGGCTGACTATAGTTAAGACTGTTTTGCCAGTTTCCTTGAGAATAAGTGAAGCTTTTTTCTAAAGCAGTCTCCTGTCTTATGCCTTTTGAATCACCTAGCTACAGGTTTTTGGTTGAATGAGACTTGTAGAGTACAATTCCAAAAAATGAGAAAACACCTGTTCACGCATGTTTGAGTACGTCTACGCAACTCATAAAGTACATTTCAATAAGCAAAGCAAAAACATCTATCCTCTCGCTCCACCTGCATTAGAAAATCACATGATCATCATTGTTGTACATTCAAGCTGTATCACCCACTCGGCGGCAAACCACATTGTCCCGCGACGCTTAGCTCAAAAGAGCCCTTGATGACAAAACGATCATCCCAAAACAGTATGCATCAAAATCATTCGTAGCACTAACTCTGCCTACTGTGCATTGGATAATGTTGAAGAATCTGAGCTTAGTAGTTGAAAGCTGCAGAATCGTCAAGTTAGATCTCTTAACCTAGGTCATATACGCATTCAATCACCTCTAACAATGTTTGATCAAGCAACATCTTGAGGATTCGTCAAGGCCGCTAACATTCTTGAACATGTCCTTCCAGCGCTACATGAAGAGGACAAAATCAAGCCGTCATTCCCGAGTTGTCTCACTTCGACTTTCCAAGGCGCTGCATTCAATAACTTTTTTAAAAAATTGATTTCTGCTTGCTTCAAGATTTGCTCAAAAGTCTGTAGCAGTAGCAGTGACAATGATAATAATAGCGATATTACTTCATATGGATAATTAGCTGAGAACTCTTCTACAACTATGTTTGAAGTCAAATAATTTGCAGTATTTTCTCTTCGATTGCTAATTCTAGTCAGTATGACGTTAATGTATCCAATGATATAGGGTGGACCTCTGGTAAAAGGTGGACTAGCTTTTCAGTCATATCGGTGGCATGTAATACACTACATCACCAAGGTCAACGCTCTGCTACCAATCTTTCCTCGATATTAAGATTAGGGCTCAGCTGCTGCCTGTAATCGAATGTTGCGCATATCACCCAACATCATTAAATGAATCTTTGGAAGTTATTTTCCAAAAAAACCAAGTTGCTGAGAATTTTTGGAAGTTTTCGAGCATTTGAATTAGAAACAATCTTATAGAGCATCTATTTCAGAAAACATTATGGTCAACTACATCTATCCATTTCACGATCATTTCTTTATCGCTTATATATTGATGGGTTCAACTATCTTGCTGTTGAATTTGCAAATGATGCTGGTGAGAAAATATACTTCTGTAGCTAAATTTCCAAACGATATGCCAAGCAGTTTCTTCAGATAATTGCAAAGTCAGGGTTGTGCGTATTTCTAAAGTGCAATAAGGCTTTGAAGCATTCTGTAATTTCCTTTCCAGTAAATATGATACTGTCAACAGATGGTTCATTGAGTACAGATCTACAGTACAGTATAGATAGTTGTAATGGCTAACATTTCGGCACTTTTGTCTTTTCAAAGCCAGAAAGTCAAATTGGGATCTTTTCTATTAGACTGAAACAAATAGAGAAATGACCCCTTTCGCACAATCAGAACTTTTCATAAGAGTGTTGGTAACTACTTGAAAGCTCAAGCTCAAATCTCTGGCTCTTCGTTATGTGTTCGTTTTTTGGGAAGTCTCTCACAGCGCTGTAACAAAAAGAAAACATTTGTGTTCCACACACGCATATTTTTCGCAAAATGGAAATCTTTTCTTAAATTTTGAGAAACCATTCGATTACGTAAGATTCGACGATTCCAACATTACACCTATTTTTTTGAAAAAACCGTTTCACTACAGTGTACTAGAAAAATAAGACTGAGTATCACATGCGCACCGCACTTGCTTGTCGGCTAGAATGTGCTGGATATATGCTGGTCGTGGATCGATAGAGCGAACGATAAAATGCGCATGCGTCACACGTATAGTACTACATTTTAATTAAATTTACGGTTTTCCTCCGCTTTGAGAGGAACTCTAGATAAAATTATGACTCTGATACTACAAGATTTCCTCTACATGTTTGAATGCTTTTCGTGCTTCCAACGAAGTAATAGTATAACTCTGCAGCGGGTGTGAAACATGATTCTATTATGCGTACTATAGCGCTATAAAAGAGTTTTTTTTTCCAAAAACGAGCGCTTAACACAGTAGCACGAGATTTCAGATGCTTACTAACACTCTTATGAAACATTTTGTTTGGCGAAAAGAGTCGTTTCTTTATTTGTTTTCGTCTAATAGAAAGAAAGTTAAATTAACATGCGGTCTACTCAGTCAGACGCTTTTAACCAAAACAGATAACACTTAGTATATGAACATCAAATCTCATGGTGAACACCTTATTTTCATACCGCTTGTTGGTTTTCTGTCATCCACTAAGTATTATGTAGACCAGCGGTAGAGAGTGTTGCATGTATGAGACTATGCGTGACGGCGAGTGGCCCAAATTTAAATTCGATATGAAAAATGGCACAGAGTCACTCGTGATGACAAGGCGTTCATGTTTTTCAGCATTGGGCACTCTTAATCATTACAGATATGAAGTTTTGTGGAACTTTACGCAGTACATTCTACATACTGTAGGTCATTCGACGATCCAAATCTTTATGGATTCATTCTGCCTATCGTCTCATCTTCTTTGCCTGCGCTGCCGATACTGTGAATTGTGGTACTCAAGTGGCTGTCGTGGCTCTCACTCTCCGTACTCCTGCCATTCATCCAAGAACAAATATGGTGAGCGTCTACACTAATATGCCGCTCTATTTTTGTGGCGAGACTTTAGTATTAAGGTTATAGAACAACCCTCAGTCCTCTCTGTTTTCTCCTTTATTATCGAACCGAACACCGAAAGGATATATTTAGTGAATTAACACTTTGGGTACCACAGGGTCATTACACTAGCACCGCCTCGCCGCGCGCGGCAAGCAGCCCGTCCCGTATAGTGTTTATTGACAGCGGCCATCGGGAAAAATATTTCTGGTGCGACCTCTCCCACGACGCTTCACAGCAGTTTCCTCTTATTTTCAGTTCAATATGCACCATATCACTAAATTGCTATAGCAAGCCACATTTCATACCGTACCAAACGACTTATTCATCTGAACCGTTTATTCAACAACCTCCTTCTTAAGAAAATGTGACGAATTAGTAATTACTGAGCGTTGTTTGCTAGTAGTAACTGAGTGTAAAGGAGACCATCCATCACTAATCGACACCAAGACCTCTGTTGTAATGCGTCGTGGTAGGAGATTGAACCAGTAATCTTCTTCCCTATGGCCGGCCTCACTAACCGTTGGGCACCACGGCCCACTCGCCTCCACCCTACAGCGGGACGGGACTAGAGTCGTGACCTTGCCCTACCCAAAGTGATGGTACAGATACTCACTTGCATGTGAAACTATGCTCTCTCTCTTTTTTTTTCTCCTTCGTAGTCGAATATATCGATTTGGTGCAAAAGTAATGTCCATTTAAGCATTGATGAAATTTAAGGTTTGATATTGAAATAAATTCGTAGATCAATGAGGTCATGTTATATATCATTGTAACGCACAATTTTCATTCTATGTCTTATTGCTAACAGCGCTTCACTTGCGATTCATCTTAGATTTACTTCGGGCTATGAAAAGGGTGTTGGTTGTTGCTAAAACAATGGCGGTTTCAAATCGTGTGTTTGAAATTCGTCACAAAATAGCAGAGATAACTCACAACATCATCAGGGTTTTTCGGCCAAAACTGGTAATGAAAAAAGAGGCCATGATTTGAGAAGTTCCGTAAAGGAGACGAGAGCCTTGAAGAAGAGAAACATAGTGACCGGCCATTGAAAGATGATAACGTTCAATTGTAAAGAATCATCAATGCTAATCCTCTCAAAACTACACAGATCTTGCAGAGAATTTCAAAGTCGACTATGCTACGATCATTTGCTGTTTCAAGCAGATTGGAAGGTGAAAGGTTGGTGCAAAAGTAATGACGATTAAATGATTGCACCAACCGACAGCTACATGTGGCAAAACGTAAGGTTGAAAAGTTGAACAAATAGGGCTACAAAGTTTTGCCTCACTTTTTTTATTCGCCAGTCCTGGCGTCCATCAACTGCCACTTCTTCAAGCATCTCGACAACTTCTTCCACTGAAAACGCTTTCACAATTCAGAGGATGCAGAAAATGCTTTTCGAGATTTCGTCGAATCCCGAGGCACCGATTTGTATGCTACATATAGGCAAGGTTCTTTCCCGTTGGCAAAACTTGTGGATTGTAATGGTTTCTATTTTATTCAATAATGTGTTTGAGCCTGAGACCGCCATTACTTGTGCACCAGCCTTGTAACACTTGTTGATTCGCTTTCGAGTGAAAAAAACGATGTTCCTCCTATGAGAGCTGCCAGTCACGAAATCTCCTCGCGTGGAAACCCTCTGTTTGTATATCATCCTCATCTTTGGCAGTAGTCGCCACGAATAAAACTAGTAGCTAAAGTGCAAAAACTAGAAATAGGCTGAAAAATCGGATCCCTTTGGCTATTTCGTTTTTAACATAGTTCAGTTGCTGGGTACACTGTTTCAAGCATCCTACGTCGCCGAATATCCGACAATCCTCGTCCTTGCTGTCAATCGGTTCATCGCAGTGATTTTTCCAACGAAAATGGATTTAATATTTAACAGAAGGAAAACGACGGTACGACAGCATGAAAACTGCTGTGTTATTGAGTGTACAAATATGACTCCGCCGTTTTTCCTCCTACTAGTACTGATTAAAAAAAAGATATACAGATTAGATTTTTTGTTTGAAGGTGCGTAGAGAACGCTACTCACTCGTATGTTTTCTATACACGAAATAATTCATCTGTTGATTTTATGGCGCTTTGAACATGATGACTTTTGTACCCGATGAATGCCATTTCTTCTAATTTACAAATTTGTAATTTGAATTTGATGATTTCAGGTGGTAATTTGACTATTGGGAGGGTAAGGTGAGTAACGTAAAACTTCCTGAAATTTCCCCACCTGAGCTCTTTCATGACTTTTCTGATCGGTTTTACAACATGAAGTCGAGCATTACTATGCAGCAAAATTGCGAAGTACGTGTCGTTTCGGTTGTTCAATATGATTATTGCAATAAAATTGCAGCAACGGTATCATTCAATTGTTCATTTTTTTGCAACCAAGTTGGTATACAACTCGCCTGTACTTGTTCTAGGATGGAGCTCACTTCAAGATCTATTGACCTTGTGTGCCGCTTCAGTAGCATTTTCCTCTAAGCGCCATTCGTGCATGAAGAGCAAGCGAATTTACTCCCACGAACAGCTCCATCTTCGAACAAGCATAAGCAAGTCATAATCGAAATCTTCCAAGAAAATACGCAATTTAACAATACCAAAGTCAAGCAATTTCAATTACTTTTGGTAACTAAATTACAAAATAAGACTTCCGTGAATAGTGTTTTTCAGAAGCAAAAGTCATCATCTTCAAATTTCTACAAAGACCATCATAAAATATATTTTGTACATAAAAACATATAAATAGATGGCGATCCTAACACCCCTTGAAATAAGAAAAAGATATTTGCATATCTTCATTTTTACTATTGTTGCAGCAAAAAACGGAAGAGTCATATATGTACTCCTGATGATTCGCTTCGCTTCTCCATTTTTCAAAACAATTCCTAAGTGATTTCAATTTTATGCAGGTAACTTTACTTCTATGCTGCCTTTTTTCTGCTTTGAATATCTCTCTCTTTGTTACTGGAGAAGTATATGGAGTATGGAACCCGAGTGTTCCAAAATTTTATTTTTCAAGTGAGTTTGATAGTTTTTTTTGCAAAGTAACGCTTAGATACATAAATGACGCAGAATTTCCATTTATGAAGCATTTTAATGTAACTTCCAGAGAATTAGTTCTCCACTTTCATTCTTCTAACGTATCCAGTGCAAACCAGTGTCCGTTAGCTTGCTGGTAATTGATGTTCTGGCTAAACAACAGCGTTTGATTGATTACATTCGAAGCTTCTCTTAACATTTCGTAATCCCGAGTCTTTTTGCAGACAGATCATCTTTTATTGCCATCCTCGCGCGTTCTACATCATTATACTTCGGCGAGTTTGTCTACATTGCAAGTTTCGTCACTTACCTCATTATCGTCGTGTTTCTACTGTTTAATGTATGTCAGTGAGCCTTTTCTTCACTTCACTTAACCCAGTGTTCCACATCATTGTGAAAAAGCATTTCCGTGAAGAAGCAATTTTCTAAATAACGTTTGTTTTCCAGCGGCAACACTTCAGTTCAGTCCGCGCCGAGCTTCCGCTACTGTTTCACTCGTTTCAAGTATTTGCTTTTTCTGCAATCTTGCTCTATATTGGCTTTTATCCAATTTCTGATTCCGCTCATTACAGTCACACTGTAAATGTCGTCGTCATTTTCCGTTTTGGTCTATCTCCTATTTCATTATTCATTACAAACAGGTACAGCTTTTTACAACTTATTCAATTTCGGTAGTTCCAAATGTTACTCGGAAGTTTTCTTACTATTTTTGTTTAGTTGACTATTTGCGTCGCTCAGAGACCACAAAGGAAAGTGTGGATTTTAGCACAACTTGGAATTGATTGCTAATTCTTCGGTTTAGCAATAACTATAGAGTTTTCTCATAAATTTTGGCACTAGAGTAGTAAACAGCGATTCTATTAACTGAAAGTGATTTGAATAGTTCAATAGTAACACTTAGTATGCGTTATCAATCTGAACACATTCCTGTCAGCCAACATATTAATGCTCCGCTCATAGATCTCCTAATCCTTAGCCTCAAAGAAGGGACTCAATTATAGGCGCGAATATATGATGTCTCAAAACTTCTTCTTGCTCATGAAATGCTGCAGCGACCTGAAGAGGTGATAGCCCTACGGCGACAAGTTAAGACTATACAGCAGACTACCTAGCGAAGCCCAGCCCGATCAACTTCTTTTTCGACAATTTAGCGACATACAGCTTTGCGCTGTCTCAACACAGTTAAAAAGGGGCAGCGTTGACCTGACAAGTCTGATTAGAACGGTCCAGGTGCTCACAGTAGCGCTTGACGGTATGGGACAGTACATGATTGCTCTCGAAGGAGGTCTGTGCATCGAATTCCAGTTTGTGCTTGTGAAGCATCAAATTATGTTGAGCGGCCAAAATGCTACAATTATAGACAATTTTGTTACCAAGAGAAAGTTCAGAAAGTTTTGCACAAAGCGGTATTATTTTATTGCCTGATAAATGGCAGAAGTGTGTTTGTGCTGAAAACGCGCGCGGCATGTGGCTCTGACAAGACGAACGAAATTGCCGAAACGTACGTAAGCCAGTGGCGTAAGAAAACCTCGGAAGCAGCTCAATTGGCCTATACGAATATATCGAGATTTTTAAAAGCGAGGTCCTTAGAAATAGTCGAATAAGGGACTTGAAGAGTGTTATATACTGAGTTCTTAGTAAAATAAAATACGTAATTTAATCACGTCATCATCCTATGTAATCTTATCTTTCCAGAACATACCGCGGACAGTTATTCAATTGTAAACGGCATTTTCTTTGTACGGCGAGTGTGGCTGTACAATAGCAGGTCATCAATCGTCCGAACAGCATCAAAATTCTTTGAAGAACTCTTCGAATTTGCTTCCATTTAGTTACAATCAAATTCATTACATTGGCTGCATGTACTCTCAATACTGCTATCAATAAACTAATTATAATAAGTCATAGAATAATGCTCAAATTTGTATTCAGTCAGAATTCTTCATGAATGAACCAATCAATTGGCGCGTCCAATAGACTCTTGGAGTGGGTAGAAATATAAAATGTGTGATACCAACAAAAATGGAAGAATCTTTGTGTGAAAGAAAAATACTATCTAAATAATGCTAAGATTTGATGAAGTCGCAGGGGATGAATAACGGTTTTGGACATCTTTTTATTTATATGATCATGAATGCAGAACTTTGTTATGAAAGCCTCAGTTCAGCTAACGTATCGACAAGTTCGTCTCTTTCAGAGCCTATGATTTGAGTCGGCTATGTGCAGTCGTTTGTCATCATTGTGACCTACACCTTCCTTGTCGTTCAAGTCAAATCTTCTTTGGCCTGACACCGCTCAAACAGAGAGCTTAACCTGATGGTGTCTTCTGCACAAGATCTTTGTTGTGTGTTAGTGATCGCCATATAAAGTTATCGGTACTTTCCGCTTAGTAGCACATAATCAGAAATCAATCCCTTTCGTTGAACAAGAATATTTCATAAGAGTGTTAGAAATCATTGAAAAGCGTAAATCCCTAACTAACGCGGTATACAGTCGATTTCTGAAGAAGTCTTATTGCAATGCTTCAGTAAAAGTAAACATTTGCGTTTCACATGAGCATAGTTCTCGTAGTGCTGAGCTCTTTCTTTGTACTGATAGTATTCATCCGATAGCGTAAGATTTAACGGTTTCAATGCTATGTTCATTTTCTAGAAAGGCCATTACAGTGCAGTGTAACAGGGGAATTAAGATTGAGTTTCACATTTTTGGGTGCGCTTGTCTACCGGCTAATCTACGGTCGTGGTGTGTGGTCAGCTCAAGTTCGATACGTGGTCTCGCTATCGATCGATCGAAAAACGTTTTCGCGTCGCAGGTAAGGTACAATTTTTGTTCGCAAGAAATTCCAAATCAAACGAATGACTCTGGCACTACAAGATTTTGCACTGCACGTTACTAGGTTGGAAAGATTTTTGGCTGTGTGTGGTCCTGCGCTGTCTTGCTGAAATAAAGCGTGCTTTCGACGAACAAGTCCTGGGTACTTCTCGGCCAACTTGTCGTAAACTCGGCCCAGCTACTCGCAGTAGAGAACCTTTCAAATGATATAAAAATCACACACGACTCATGCAAAAAAACGGCATTCCCATCCAAACGATGAAAGTTTTCTTTCCAACCTAATAATATGCTTTTCGTGATCCCATCTAATGGTTGAATTGTGCGACCAATGTTAAACATAATTTTATCTTAGATTTCACAATGTTTCGATAAAGTCTTTTCGGAAAACAGCCATGCACCGCTTCAGCCAAAAATTCAAGTTTTCGAATGAGTATCAACACTCTTATGAAAGTTCTTGTCCAACGAAAGGGATTGGTTTCTAATTACGTGCTATCAAACGAGAGAAAACAAATTATCTTCTTTTGATGTCGGCAATTCATCACGTAGCAGTCAGTTCAAGTGCAGCTAAAATATAACAAACATCAATATTTTAGAAACCGACTATCATTGGACCTCGTCAGAAATATCTAGAGAAGTAAACGTTGAGTACCAATATTTACTGAATCTCGGTGTGGGCTATTGATATTCGCTTTTCATTGGTGATTTATCACAAAATTCTTCTGACAAGGATATGGCTTGTTTTGAGCCGATAGGTCTAGTGCTATATAAGCACCTATCTCGTCCTATTGGGACTCATCAGTAGCACCCTCCCTCGGTTCCGTCGATCCTTTGAGGCTAAATAATCCTCTAAAGGAATCGACGCCAATTAAAAAATGAAATTTTGATTTGATTACTTGATTAATCAAATTATTAAATTATTGAATTAATTTATTCAATTAATTAACTAATTTCAATCTTTTAAAAATTTTTACCGAATTTTTCATAAATCCCGTTTCGGCCAACGTTTCATGGTTTTCCCTTCATCAGATCCACGACGATTCAATACAATTGTTCACAACGGCCTTCTTTCAATGTTGATCTTCGTAGCCGTCCCATGAACACGTGTCAAGTGTGTCGATCATTGCACGAATTAACTAGCGCCCTCGGCTTTGTCTTCCATGCACAACTCCAACGTCACGGTATCATTAGACGATTTTCCAAGATACAAGACGATCCATGTGCCATTATTGACAAATTTCTTTCTTCTGTGGCAATTCATCCTGTAGAAGTCGAATCGGTTTTAGCTGACATATAAGAAAGCAAGCCTTGAATTTTAATTTTCATTGAACATCGGTATATATACATGGACTTGCAATACATAATAATAGTGCGGAGAACTGCCGAACGACCAAGTCACTTCTGCGTGATTGGAATTGTGGTGAAGACGACGTTGAGGATATTACGTCAATCATACAATAATCAGTATTACTCGACTTGTCTCGATGCACGGCTACAAAAGCCAACACTGGAAGAAGAGCAGTCGCTGTAGATACTCAAGGCAAATCATCGTAGCTCATGAAAGCGAGATCGCCAAAACGTTGGTCACATTGAAGGTTCATAGAAATCTATTAGCTCTTCATCGAAAAGAAGATATTCATAACCCACACCGAGACTCCGTGCAAATCATAGTTTGACTATTGTTTTTTATAAGTTAGCTAATACTAATTGGAGTACTACAGGATGGACTGGCTCAAAGCTTAAAGGTTGTTTCGATCTAAGTCGTCTTCTTTGGTCCAGCTGTTTGGTGTGAATTATGGAGATTGATTTGCCACCTTGGCTGTCACCATCCGATTTTCTGTTATATCCAGCGACGAATGGGAAGCGTCTACGATTTTATGTCATTCTGTACTCCTTCAAAAGGTTTCACTATCAACATTGCAGAACGATGTACACACAGCTTGAATTAGTTCTTTTATATCTTCTCCGTAATGAAGTTTGAAAGCGGAAGGCTAACTTAAATGGGATAATTCGATTGATTGGCTCCCCTGTATGAAACGTCGTTTATGTAATATGGCGTAAATCTGATTTTTTTTTCCAGAAATTTTCGTCACTTTACCGTTATCTGTCCCAATTCCACCTCTTGAAGAAACGTTTTTTCCTAGTTGCTTTCAAAGTTGAGTAGTTATTCGATAGCTTGAATCCCGAAAATTTTGCAACGCGCTTCATTTCCAGAAAGGTCCTTCGGTACAGTCTATCAACAATAACGTCGACTAGATTGTTATGGAAAGCATGAATCGACGCTGAAATCAGTTCGGCCGAAAGTGTGGTCGAAATCACAAAAGGTCTTGTTTACTACTTTTTTTCCATGACAGGGTACGATATAAAATACAACTTTTTGTATTTCGCGTCTTGCGTTGCCAAGGATAAACCATGGACAATAAATAAAGGTTTAAGGCCATGTTTTCTTCTATCAGTATCCTGTATCGCGTACATAATGTGCGCCCAAACAACACGTACGTGAAGGAGCCCTCCGACTTTATCCCACTGTACACTATGGTGGTAGAAAGTTCTGTCGTACTTTAATAAGCATGAGATAACTACTATGCATATCATGGGAATATTGCAGTTTTTCATGTGCAATTTTGTCACTGAAAGCCTAGATACCATTCGTCTTTATTTTCACTTGTTACCAACCTCCGCCATGTCCAACGATACAATCGAAGTTTGTGTTTTACTGCATTATTCAAGAAAGGGCCCTTGACAATGAGCTGCAATCGATGACATTCCGAAATTCCGCTGCCTTGATAAAGCTAACAGAAATGTAAAATTTGTTATGAAGCGCTAATCCCGCCTTTCGTACAGGAATCAATTTTTGATGGCAAATGTGATAACTTTTTTAAAAGAAGGGCTATGCACGGAAAAAGGGTGCAGTACGGCGGCAAGCTAACTCAACTATTCTATCAAGCTCCCATAGCTCGCTAAGAATGCGTTGCATAACTTTGACGAAGACATTCCAATTATTCAAAGCTTTCACCCTCCGTTCTTTTGACAGCAGAAGTACTCCAAACCTGCACTTAAGCGAACCTAGTTGAGCGCATACAAGGCTATTACAATAGTGCGAAGGTGATTCTAAGGCAGGACGGTCAACTTGTGTGTCTTTCGATATTAAAAGCTTGCAAAGATCATCGGATGTTGCCCTGAACTTCTCTTCACTTTTCAAAATCAACTATTTACTTTTTTGCCACAATGAATATCTCTCATTGCTTATACAAAAACGAGAGATATTGTCTTCTTTTGCATCCAGTAACTAATTATATTCTTTCCTTTTTGTGTATACGAGCTCATTACTAATTGTTTTCAGAAAGAGTTCTCATATATAATTGAGGAACGTTAATTCCATCTGAATGTTAGAAAATTGAGAAAAAATTGACTTCATAGAGTCCAGAATTGATCCTTTTCAATTTGGCGTCGTTGAAACCTCTCGCTCCATAAATAACTCTACGAGTTGAAGTCAATGCACGGGCACGTTTTGAAGATGCTATCATCTGATTATAATGTATATTTCTTCATAATGCTCTCTTTACCATAAGGTTCTCATCTGTTACGTTTTCTGCATTTCATCAGTAGTGTACCTAAGTGAGATGCGCTAAATGTAGTCCATAAAAGGCCACATTTTACGTTCATTGTACAGAAAAGGATCGAATTTTCAATGCATATCGCACGTACGAGATCTTATCTAGGGAAGGCCATTACACCTAGATTAGACTCGCGTGCGTTAAAATAATGTCTATAGTTTTAGAAAGGAAGACTCCGAAAAGAAGGAACAATCTATAACGAGGATACTTCAAAATATTAGTGTTTTCACCGCTTTTTTCGCAGCTTTATGATGCCACATATATACCTATGAGAACTGAGTGGTGAGCAAAAACACGCCCTCAGGGGAGAAGTGTATCGGAACCGTCCTCGGTATGGATGAAACGCAGGTTCGATTCCTGCCTGAGACCGTTTTCGCACACCACTCAATTCTCTTAGCTATAACGAGGATTACGTGCAGTTCCATAGCAATGTTACTTGAACCGAACTGTCTCGAACAATGAAGCTTATCAAATTTGACTCCGATAATCGTCCATACCTCTGTTATTCTCTACACATCGAGAATAACCCACAATGAAGCCAAAGAATTAGTATGTATGTTGTGAAAGAGAGCAAAAGGAAGCGTCTAACACAGTGATAAAAGATCTTTATAATACGAGTGTATCTCTAATTGAGTCCCTCTTGCAGTCTTTATGTGATTGCACATTCAGGACCAGCATGGCTCCCATTCCTATGAGGTCGACAAAGTGGACTGACCACGTCTGTTAGGAATATAGTTTTGATTTGATACTACAAAAGTAGGCAATCATGAGTCATGCTGTAAGCCGTATACGTATCTATTTACCTCCCTCGATGTTTTATGAACAACTACATCTTCAAGAATCGTTAACAGCCGATGAACCTTCTTTTTGTCTTCAACGAATGTTAAAGCTATAACAATAATGACGTTCTCGATCACGTTTTATACGAGGCATCAGCAGGATGGGAGCTGCACGTCATTCTCAATTTCCCTTCACTTCGTCTAATCTTTGAAGGGCTCTTGCTTCCAAATTGCCAACTCCAAGAGATTAAAATTTATCCCTTTGCCGCGATTTTTTAAAAATATTCTCTAGTGAACTGGCGACTGCAATGTAGCCATTACTCTTCTATCCTATTTAGCAAATTTTGAACTCTTCTAGAACTGAATCTACAGTTCCATAGCCTATAAGAATTCAACTTTTACCTCTCCTTTAGCAGTGTTACAATGTTACACTTATGTATCCACTGATATGGAGTGATGCAAGTTTTGGATCTAAAGAGGAAGTTGAACCGCGCTTCAGCTATTTCGATGGCACGTACTACCACTACACCACCGTGGCTAAGATCCTGCTACCATTGTTTTCTTCAGTGTTCAACTTCACGCTCAGAGCGAATGCTCTGCATATCACTCAACACCATTGAACAAAAGTTTGAAGCTATTTTCTGAGAACGACAAGAACTGAAGATTCTTCCGGGAAATTTTCGAGCATTTGAATTGGAAGCAGTCGAATAAATTAATCTGTTCCAGGCAACATTATGAACACCTACAGTTACCCAATCCACAATCAGCTCTTTACCTTCAGTATAGTCGCGGGTCCTACTCTCTTGCTGTTGAATTTGCAAATGATGCTGGTAATCATATACTTATACATATTATATTCATATGTATGAATATGTATGCAATATACATATTCACTGCATTTTTCATAAGGTTTTTCTTACTGGTTTCTTTGAAAATTAAAACACTTGATCTTGTGCGTGTCGTTGAAGAGCTAGAAAATATTCCAACGTTAACAATACTCATATTTTATGAATTTCCGCATTCAACTTAACAATCTGAAGGTCATTCGGCAATCCAAATCATTGTGGATTTTCTCAGCTTATCGTCCCATCTCCTTTGGCTCCGCTGCCGATGTGTGAATTGTGTAGCACAGCTAGATGCCTTGGCTGTCACTCTTCGAACTCCCGCCATTGATCCAAGGACAAATTTCGTAAGAGTCACACTTAGTCATGTGCCGCTCTAATTTTCCTAATAAGGTTTTCAATATCGAGGTATTAGATTAAATTGCAGACAGCTAGGGTTCTTTACTGTTTTTCTCACTGCAGTCGAATTTTATATTGAAAACTTACATTCAGTGATTTCACACGTTGACAACGATCTGAGCTGTTATCAGCTCAGGCAGCACGCCGCGTGTGCGGCGGCGGCGCGGCGCGGCGGAGGTCAATATTATTACCCTTGCAATGGAAATATGGGGATTTGTTTAGTAATCTGAGCTACAAAAAGATATTATCGTAGTTAAATAATGAAATATAGCAGAGGAAACTTTTAGAAAAGGTTTTATAGTTGAAAGAATGCTTTCTTTTTCATTCACGTTTTCGGTCACTCGATAACTTGAGAAGTGCCTATTCTCCCACTAAGTTAGCTTTGGAAATGGACTTTTTGTGCATCATGCACTTTGCACTTTATGAGCATGATCTACTAACGAAGAAAGATAACGCTTCGCAAACACACTTCCTTTCAGTGAATACCTGCCTTTTCCTCCGAGATTCGAGGTTTTAGGAGCAAGTATCGTCATTGCTTCTGCTACAGATAGCTTTGTCGATGTCTCTTCTATCATATTTTACCATTTACTGGCGACAAAATTTTCTTCAGTGACGATAAAAATCCACATTTCATTAGAAAACTACCACAACGTCATTGTAGACGCCGCGCTAGCCGCGCAGGATTTCAACGTCGTTTTCAACGTGTTAATACGACTGATTCGCCTACGGGTATAAGAATTCATTTCGCGTCTAAATGCTGACGGCCATTGAATTTACCTGCATTTGAAATTGCTCTCCGTACCACCTTCCTTCACATTTGCCAGCAGCTGCTGAGAGAAACTAATGAGCAAAGGTGCAAAAATGAAAAACACATTTGAAAATAAGCTCTCCCATAAAACATCCCATCTTTGATTTGTATAGTTTAGTTACTGGGTATACTGTTCCAAGCATCCTACACCGCCGAATATCCATCAATCTTCATCTCGCTGTGAATCGCCTTGTCGCTGTAGTTTTCGCAGTGAAAATGGAATCGTTATTTGACAGGAAAAAAACGATGGTATGACAGCACAGGAACTGCTTCATCTCAGTTTTCTCAATTTTCGCCTTAATAAAGCAATTCTTAAATAATTTTAATTCTATGCAGACTGCTATATACCTGTGCTGCCTCTTCGGCGCAGTGAATAGCGCATTTTGTCTTTCTGGAGAGCTTAATATGCTGTGGAGCCCATCTATTCCAACATTCTATTTTACAAGTGAGTGCGAGTTAGATATTGCTAAACAATGGCTGAATACATGAGCCTCAATATCTCTCTTCATGAAACTTTTTGAAGCAAGTTTTCAAGACATAAGCTGTGGTAAAAGTTTCGTAATCTCAAGTTTTGTTGCAGATGAGTAATCTTTTATTGCCATTCTTGCGCGCTCCACATCATTCTACTTTGGTGAAGTTGTTTATATTGCAAGTTTCGTCGTCTACCTTATCATCGTTCTGTTCCTACTATCCAATGTAAGTCATGAGGCTTACGACCTATTCTACAAATCTTAGATACAGCTCTCGGCGTTGATCAATCCCTGAGAGATGCTCCATGCATTCGCCTTTGATTTTTAACTTTGTTTGAAGTAATTCAATGCACATCTAGCCTTTACGATGACTCGCGATGGCCTCCCGCTGTATCGAGCCTGTGCTGTTTATTCTCCCAAACAGGTCTACGATCAGTCCGGTAGCAATTTGCCGGCTCCGGCGGGATGGATGGCTTAGTGAGCCATGAGCGCGAGATCGAACCAAGCGAGATTCTATAACATTGCTTGAAAAAGGCTATATCTGTGAAGAAGGCACTGATTTACTAACGAACATTATTTTGGCGACAACTGATCAGTTCAGTCCCTGTCGAACTTCCGCTACTGCCTCACTCTGTTCAAGTATTTGTATTCTCAACAATCTTACTTTATTTGTGGTTCTATCCACTCTCTGATTCCGGCCACTGCAATCATATCGTAAATACGCTCGTCCTTTTCCGTTTTGGTGCAACACCTATTTCTTATACATGACAAACAGGTACAGTGCAGCGTAACACTTCTTAGCACTTTTATAGTTGCGGTAGCTTCGAACATTACTTAGAAGATTTTTCTTATTATACTTGATAAGACTAAGAGAATTGAGTGGTGAACAAAAACACGGCCTCAGGCGGGAATCGAATCCACGTTTCATCCTATTCGGGGACGCGTGCTCTACCACTACACCACTGAGGCACATTTGCCCAACCACTCATTCTTCAACATCTCAATGTTAGCTATCAGCCACCAACCTTTGACAGGTTTGGTCGGGTATGCGATTTCGCTTTATAAACCCAGTTGAGCTGATAGCTATTCTAATTACTAATACTTCGAAATTATAGTATTTTCACTGCTTTATTTCGCAGTGTTATTATGTTACTTATATGACTAAGAGAATTGAGTGGTGAACAAAAACACTGCCTCAGGCGGGAATCGAACCCACGTTTCATCCTATTCTGGGACGCGTGCTCTACCACTACACCACTGAGGCACATTTGCCCGACCACTCATTCTTCAACATCTCAATTCAACATTCACACTTGATAAGTTAAACATTCGAGTAGCCAAAAGGCTTAACGTCATAAATAATCAAGGAAGATGTGGACTTCAGCACTTTCCAGTTGAGTGCTGGTTCATTGGTAGGACAATAATTACTTTGTTGTAGCCCTATTCGAAAGCAATACTAGGGTTTATCGAATACGTCTTTGCTAACCGTAAGCGTTTCTTCCTATATTTCTCGGTCACTTGCCACTCATACAGTGATGGGAATGAGAAGACTCGAAATGTTCGGCACGAAACCGAAGAATGCGAAGCACTCTTTAGCGAACTATGTGAAAATATTTATGATTTCCAAACTTGGGAAATTATATCATTAAAAAAGCATACTAGGATGGTGGAAGGCGTTGAGAATGCGGTATCCTAAAGCATGCCTTAAAATGGCCAACCCAGGCTTTTCTAGAATTGATCAGCAAGGGGAATGGTATAGTCAAAATACGATATATAGCGACAGTATAGAGGCATCAGAGTTCAAGTATGGTCTTTCACAATCCATGCGGTAAGTGAAAATGACACGTTCATAACAATACAAAGACCTGAATAGTGATGCAACGTGTTTCCAGTGCTCCGAGTACTCTTCATTGAATTATGCACATCAGTTACTTCATGCACTTTGAATTTTTATCCTTTCAGAACATAACGTGGGCAGCTTTTCGATTGTAAACGAAGATTCCTTGGTACGACAACGTAGCGGTACAATCACAAGTCACTAAACGTCTGAACAGCAAATCAGAAATCCTCAGAAATCCTGGACGAACGTCTTGAATCTATATCCATTTTGTTACAGTCAGATTTATCACAATTGTTGCAGGATGCTCCTGACTCCTTAGCAATAAATAATCAAAATCATAGCAGCTGTGGATAAGTTCTGATATTGTCAGCAATAGATCAAATATGAGAAAAGCACAAAACACTTCTCAAATATTGAAATGAGCTGTCGTTTACGTTGGAATATTCCATGTGTTTCAGAATCAGTTTTCGCTAATACAGGTTTTTCCATTGTTGACGGAGAGCTGTGGCTGAGAGAAAGCACATTGCTACTGAGGCATTTACACTCATTTTCGATGTCATATTTGATGTCGCTCTACTTCTTTATTATCTCACACGCATTACGTGCTGCAGAGAAGATGTATCAAGAATCTTCTGCGTCGAATTTCCTAGAAGGAATATTTTGCTCTCACTGTCTGAATGGCGTACATGTAGTCGAATCTTTGCAGCCTATATCACTGAAAGTGCGCCAAATCTCCACTTGTGGGGCGACCCAAAATCCATCAATTAGATCTGTTCGTCTTTTTTTTTTGAGAACACTTCGACCGAATTCAATGTGTATCTAGGTGTTCTATGTGAAATATCGTGGTGATAGACGAATGTGCTTGTGAATAATACAAAGAATTGTCAATACATCGACATTTTCGAAGGCCTATGCATTCTGTAGCCCTTTTTATCGAACGTTCGATTGTTGGTTTGAATCTTGTATCACGTTGATAAAAGGGTGTTTGCGGTTTAAGATCGCAATCAGATCGCACTTACTTTTGTAGTTTGCTTCAAATGGCAAACGATCATAGAAGTGTCAACGCTGAGTTCCTTTACAGCATCTTGCGTAGCCTTGAGAGGAATAGCTTCGATGATTGTGCTCGACTAGTCTCTAATAACTTCTCATGAATCGCCACAATGTTTCGCCTTTTCAAGGCTTTCGTCTAATTTGCGAAGCTTCTTGAACAACCAATTCAATGTGTGTTTGTCAGAAGTTTTTGAGCTAAGTGCGTATTTGATGTTGCGAGTTGTCTCTGTTGCTCTACGACCCATTTTGAACTCACGGTCTAAAACCGTAAATATTATTGCACCGACCAACAACCTCTTAACAGTCTGAAAAAGTACGAAATAAAACGCAAGTAATACGTCATCAGCAATGACACATGAAGCAAGAAATGTGCATCAAAATGTTGTATAACGTCCACATTTATTGAGATTATGTTCCAATATCAACGGCACAACGACAAATTTCAACAACACGTAAATCGCTATTATGTTTGCAGCAACCCAACATAGCCTAATGTGCTAGCCGATGAAGCAGAAGTCCTGTGTATACATCACAGTGAAGGTCATCAGTGACGCAGTGGTTATAATAAAATTCCCGTTGATATTTTTGATTCTTTCACAAAGGTGTTCTTCCTTGAGGAGTACTTGTTGATATTTTATCAACGCAAAAAGTAAGCTTCTTTGGTTTAGATGCTTCAGCAGCACGAAATTGAGCTTTTTCGCTTGGATTTTACATTGACAGCTCCTTTACAGACTTCGTGCTACACTCAAGGAAGGCAGCCATGTCTGAGATCGCTCAAACAATATTCATAACGTGAACATTACAAACTGTTAGATATCTAACGATCTGCCCATCTAAAACCAAACCTGCACCAATTTGATATTGCTCCTTCGAATATCGATAGCTAGCCTTTTGATGATTTCATATTCCTTAGATCCTGGCGAGATAACTCATCTAAATATGTGCTATTATTCCATTAACATTCCCTATATTTAATCACAGTTCATGCAAAATATTCAGACGTTCACCCACTAAATAAAGTGGTTGTTGCATTTGGTTGCGACTAAATATGAGGGATAATAACTAAACAATTCGATATGGTTTGGTATAGTACGTCATCTAGGTTTTGAAGAAGGCGAAATAGTCTAGACATTGGTCATCAATTTTGAAGGCAGTAGTGTCGAACTCGCCCAAGTTTTGATCAATAGGGATAGTTTGTGAGATAATTTACAGCATTCATGTCGAGGTTAGCGAAAGTCGGTGATTCAACACTACAAAATTGCCCAAATCACCAAAATCAGCAGTTAACCCAGAGAGTTTGGTCTAAGTCAATGTCGGTTTATACGTGATAATAGATGGTGAATTTATGTTGATTCCTTTTCGATATAAACGTTAATTCTCAGCGCAAGACCGTGGATTTGATTTCTAGCTGCTCCAACACAAGGCGTTGCACCAGATTCCTGGTTAGAAAATTCTATCTTTGGAAATGATTGAATAGAAGTTCTGATTCCTGGACGAGCTTGCTCGTATTCCCATGCAGAATGTGCTTGGTGGCAAAGACACAATGACGGTGAAAATATTGAGGTTAAGGGGAGCAATAATGCAACTAATCGTCATGCGACAAACAAATTTTTTATAGCAACGAAATTGCAGGGACTGTTGAAAATAAGGGCGGTGTCTCTAAGTATATGTGAAATAGCGTGTGTGACACAGTGGTTAGAGGTTCTCTACCTTGCACACAATGGACCTATCCCGCGCTCACGGATCACCGAGCCCTCTACTCCCTCCGCGGTATCGACGAGTTGACACAGACTTGTCTGGCAAGGTCGCTGCACTTACTTTACATATCGGTAGGCGATCGAGAGTTATTGTTAGGGTCAGTTGTGCATTGAATGCATTTGATCGCCTCGAAGGAGCTTAGAAATAGACCTTCAAGGTACTGTTCAGCGCCAAGAGCTTTATCTTTCTCTATATAATTAGCGAGTGCTTTCCGTTATCTTCACACTGCTTAGAACCTTCGGTGAAAACGTATGGTTTTTTTTCGCTTTTTTATAAGCTTTTGGTAATCATTCGATAGTTCAAATTAAGTAAATTTGAGCGGTAAACTTTATTTCTTATACAACTTGTTTTCAGTACTGTAACAATCGAAATAAAATTTTGTTTCACATTCAAGCATCTCTCTCCGGATGAAAGTTCTTTTATGGCCGAACTTCAATCATTAGATACAGCAAATCTTACCAATTTGAATGGCTTATTTGTTTCTCAAAAAGGACCCTTTGGAGCGCTGTAACAGTCAAAAAATAGGTTTCGCACTCGATGAGCACTTCTTGTTTCCTAGGGTGTGTGTACTAGCTGTGATATCAATTCGCGGCACGAATCACATGTAAATTTTTTGATGAAAATGAAAAACAGGATTGCCTCTGATCACTCCAAATTTCCTCTGCGCTTTCATGGATTTTCTCTTGGAAAAAACATTCATTGGAAATAATTTATTGTGCTTTAAAGATCGACAAACTGAATTGGAAATAATTTATTGTGCTTTAAAGATCGACAAACTGACAATAAAATAAAGATCACTTTTTAGGAGGTCAGAAAACTTTGATTACATCAAGGAGTGATTTGAAAAAGTAGTTATTCTATTCCGCTACTGTATTGTGGTTCATGCCGAGATTTTTTTTGCACCATTTGAACGACGTCGACTCTTCAGCCCAGGTGTGGAAGAAACGAAGAGTAGTGCCGAATGGAAGCTGAGTGTTCTCCAACCAGTTTGCGACTCTAATATTGACTCTATCGCGGCACCTATGCATGTAACATCGCCAAACAGTATGTGAACAGAACTGAAGCTTCATTCGATGTCCTTTCCTGCACAGACGTCTAAATTGTAACGAGCCGTGTTTCTGTAGGAGCATGACAGCCTCTTTTTCGGTAGTTGACTAAGCAAAAATGCTCATTATCATGTGATTTCGATGAAAAGATGAAGACAGTTGAAAGGAATCGGGAGTGTAATGATTTGCTCAATGTGGCGAATGTAGGGATAGCTCGTTCGCCTGGTGCCAATGTTGCGAAATCCCATCCACATACCGGCAGCACAAGGTTACCTCGTGCCATTGTTGCACTGCGCCAACATCCAATTTTCTTCAGGATATTGCAGCTCACTAAGAAGTCATTCCAAAAATCCAATTTCATCACTGGAATTGGCAGAGTTCAGACTATCAAATATCTACTAAAGTCTAAGTGGAATGCTCTGTCCATCGAAAGATGCGCCGTAGCGCCACATGTGTGAAACATAATTTTATTTTGGCTGTTACAGGGCATTAAAGGTATTCTCCAAAACCCAAGTATATCGGTATATCGTTGAAAGTGTCTAGACTCGCGTTATCTGTGAAGCTGCAGAAAAACTTGAAAATTTTGATACAACTCCTTACTTCCAAAGAGGGGCTATGATACCAATAAATTGGATGTGTGAAACCCAATCATTTTTTGAACGCTACAGTGCTCTAAAAAGTTCATTCCAAAAATGAAATGCATCTTCAAAGTTGTTAAGATTGTGAGAACGCTGGTATGATAATTTCCTATCTAGGCGCTAGATAACATTAGAAACTGGGGCGGAATGTTTGAAACATGACGAAAATCCACGTCGGCCATCGGAACATGTGAGCTTTTGTATTTCTGATAGATAAATGCTTGATATTAATCTGGATTGAAGGGAGAAGACCTTAGAGATTTTTGCATGTTCATCTCTGATATAAAGAAAAAAATGACATCTAATAGGCTATCGTTATCTACGATTTCCCATCAAGACACAACCAAATGGAAACTAAGTGAAGGCAAAGGAAACTAGTATGATCCTCTAAATTTAGCTAGCGAAGAAGTAATGCATCAAGAAGTTAGCCATTTCTCTAGATCAGCATCTGCCTCTCCTAACTCCAGAGAGCAGAAACGCTCTAAGCTTTGAAGCGCTCTGAAGCGCTACGACTCAGCCAAAAATACTAAAAGTTGTGTACACCATTTTCAAGACGTTCGAAAAAAAGTTTCCAGACCTGAATAGTTGGAGTGCATCAACTCTGCTATAGAACTGGAATCTCTAAATATGGCTTTGTTATGATTTTTCACTAAAGCTATTAGAATGTGCTTAAAGGAATGCGTAACGGTCACAAACATCCTGGAAAGGGTAGCCGTGGTTTGAGTGCACCCCACGTGCTCAGGATCCAAGTTTGTCTGCATCTCAACATTTTTTTGGCCATATTTCACATCGTACCCTGCTATCAGGGACGATTTGGGTAGAAGTAACAGTGAACATTGTCATTTCAACCAAAAACTATATGTGTGCTGCGGTGCACCGCCAACCATAGTGCTGTACACGTTTTAAGGTTTGGTAAAATGTGTAATAAATAAATTTGAGTGATTAATGGCTACCAAAGCTTCATGAAAATCTCTGCTCTAAGTTCAACATCCACAAAGGATAAAGGATAAAGCCCTCGTCCTTGATCAATCCCTAAGGGGAAGCGCTATGCATTCGTCTTCAATTTTCAACTGCGTTTGAGGTGATTATATGCATATCTGGCCTATACAATGACTCGCGGTGGCCTCCTGCTTTATCGAATCAGTGCTGCTTATCCTACTAGAAAAGTGTGCGACCAATCCGGTACCACTTCTCCGATTCCGAAAAGATGGATGCCTTTGTGAGCAATGAGCGCGAAATTGAACTGCCGACCTTATATGCGACGCAGAGCACCTCTAACCACTGCGCCTCATACGCTCTTCCACGTATATAGAACAGCATTAACCCCCTAACGGACAGCTATAGAAATCGATGCGCGCAAAGTGAATTGCGAGATTTTCGTTGTTTGACTAAGGCTTTTATATATCATACCTTTCGTTTCGAGTGTTTTCTTGAGACCACGCTCGAATTTCAACATAATTCGTTATTGTTTTTTGAGACAACATGTCATGTGGTCTGTTAAATGGGCTGACTTATAGAGCCCGATACACGTGTTTCGACCTTGACGGTCTCGTCAGTCGGGCAGTTACCCTTTGTCTTCAGCCAGTCCTCTCGGGGCGCCCGAGGTCAGGGGAACTGCTCGACTGACGAGACCAATTTCGAAACTCATGTATCGGGCTCCATAAGTTAGCCCATTCAACAGACAACACGACATGTTGGCTCAAAAGTAAAATCGAGTTAAGGTTTTTTTTTTCGTTTGGCAAAAATTTCCGGATTTATTGCACTACTTTGATAAAATAAGATATTCTCTGTTCACTCATATGCTTTTGGTTTAGTTATACATGTCTTCTGCAGAGAAAAACGCTCGTTTCTTACGCAATCGTACTGAATTTATCATTCAATCAATTGTATTGCATTGTACAAAAAGGATTACAATGAAAATCTTTAGTCGTGCTCTTCCCTAGTTTTGTAAAAGACCCAAGAGTCATAATAGTAAATGAAAATGGGAGAACAGATAGTAATTTATCAAAAATGATTGTGAATGCTGTATTCGATCCGTGTTCATCGAATCGAAAACTCTCACTATAACCAAGTTCATATCAATCACTGGTTTATTTTCAATTATCCAGAGTTGAAGTAAGCGAGAAAAGGTTGAGTGCTTTTGGATAATGGAGATTTCTGAACGCTAAAAGAACAACTTTGTTTGAATAAAAGGCTTAGACCGTCGACATTATGAGAACTATTGGTTAGAAATATATGTCTCCATAGAAGTATTCTCGGCGCTTGTCCCCTATTCGCACCCATGATCGAAAAAGGTATTTTTCATTCCTTTTTGAGGCGTTATTAATTGATTGTTAATTATTGGGCAACTTGAATATCGAGAATCTGAAGAGTGTATTTTATTTTTCAAATGGTTCTTTTATTATGATGTAAAGGTGAAATAAAATTGTCGGAGCTTATATGTTACGGCGAAAAATTTTTAATGTCGATCTCATTCACTGTTCAAGATCTTTTCATAGATGTGTTAGCAATCATCAAAAAGCCCAAATCTCTGGCTACAACATGCGTTGCCGGCTTTTTAAATCACCTTTACATGTCGCTGTAGCATCCAGGATAATATTTCGTTTCTCATTCGCCTTCCGCCATCATTTTTACCACGCGTATAAATCGCTGGAAGCACGAAAAACATATCAGCGCATATTAACTTTTCCGTAGAATCAATAACCTACGTTTTCATTGAAAGTTTTGTTGATGGTGTGAAAAATCTCAAATAGAATAGCAATATTTCAAACGCTATGGATTGTTCCGCTCCGGCCTCGTTCCCCGCTCCATGAGTTGGCCGGGATGCAAAGTCGCCGAGAAGGTTCATAGCGAGTAAAATGTGAGGCAAAGCCACAGCGACGACTTGTTAGCAGGATAATCTGACGAATATGATGAAGGGAAGCCACAGCGACGAGTTATTAGCAAGATGATCGCCTAATCCACCACGCAACGCGATAGTGATCTACCGCATATGCGTTGAAACGGCAGCAACTATTGTTATTTTTAGAGGAGTTTTTACCGCATCGACAGAAACTCTAGATAAAATGTGTGATTTTGGCACAACGGAAAATTCTGCACATGCTGACATTTTTTCGTGCTTCTAGCGATTTATATTCGCGATAAAAATCAAGGCGAAATTCGAGTGAGAAGTAAAATTTTTTTCTATGTGCTACAGCGCTATAAAGACGCTCTAAAAACCGGTGATGTATAGTTGTTACAAAGATTTAAGCTTACGAATGACCACAAACACTCCTATAAAAATTTCGTGTCCAGCGAATAGATTGGTGCAATAATTTGTCTTCGCTTAATGTATAAATACCAATTTTTCTTCCACACCCAAACATCTTTCGCTGGACAAAGACTTTGTTTCGGACTATCAATAACCATTCGATGGCACAACTCTCAACGATCTCAACGCTGAGCTGGTTTTTTGAGATGGACGTTTTAATGTGTTGTCAAACTAAAAGTTAATTGAGTTTCACGCTCTGCGCCGTGTCGATCGTGCAGCGATATTTAATGTGGCGACCATGGCGCGCCTAGTGTGAAGCTCAATGTTCTTTTAGCTGTAACGACGAACTGAGACTGAGAAGTTTCACTCAAAAACTGAGCATACTCTCAAAAATTTTTAGGTTAAATTTGCCGAGACTTGTGTTGTCAATTACTACCGACTTCTTTAGGAAAAGCGTTGCTCATCGAAAGATGCTCAAGTGTGAAATAACATATTCTTTTCCCTGTTACAGTGTAATACAGAGACCCTTCCAAAAATAAAGTACATCTTTCAATTTTCTGAGACTTAAACTATCGACTGACTACTAGAACATCTAGAAAGAGCGAAAAATTCTTTTTTTTTCTGAATATTGGTGCTGATAGGGGAAGTACTGTATCATACGCAATGATGAACGCGCACTCTTCCTTAACTTACTCGAGCTACATATTAGAAATACCTCCACATAGACCTTTGTTAGAGATGTTTATTTGTAGGAGATGAGTTTTCAAGCTGCGTTCTCGCGAAACAGACGATACAAATGCTTGATAAGGGCTGAAAGCTTGTTTTTTACAAGGATGTAGTACTACCGCTAAAAAATGAAAGATTTCGGGAGAAGTAGTCACTCATTGTATCAAAAAGCTTTGTAGAAGGTTCACTTGTGACAGTCCATCCTTTAAGTAATGATAAGACACCTCTGAGCTATAAACTTCACCTATATTTACCAATAAGCCACCTATGACGTCCAAGCGGCGGGGTAGCATTTTAGGTTTGAAATGTGATCTTCTTTTCGCGTTTACACCGTTCTAGATAAGCTTTCAAAAAGCCATTTACATTATCAAAACCTTGAGATATGGGCTATCTAATAACTAATAAAACTATAATGAAGAGCCATATGGAAGTCCCAGAGGAGCAAATGAAGAAAATTGAGTGTGAAACATAATTTATTTTTCACTGTTGCAACATAATGACAAAGCTTTTCTATAAACTGAACACATTGTTGAAATCGCAGAGATTAAGCTTTCGAATGATTACCAAACGTCAAAATATCAAAAAATCTAATCTTACATATAGAAGAACAAACTACACAATAAATAACGAAAATGGCATCATTCGCAGCGACAGATGAGAGCCGCATGATTTTCATTGTCAATTAGGTCTTCTCATAAGTTTTGCCACTACAGCAATAAATGCAAGCTTTATTAAGCAGAAGCAATTAAAATGCTTAGCAACACTATTTAAAGTATCCAGCAACTCCCAACCCTATTCGTCAACTTCTCCCTTCTTAATTTGGTGAAATGCAGCCCTGCGTTGTCTAGAAGCAAGATGAGACTGCGGCGACGTCGACGTGACAGGTTTCGATTGCAGCCCACGAGATCAATAAAGTCCAACTCCAAATCCAAATCGAACCACGTCAAAAGTCATGCTCATCATCTTTTGTTGCCCGATCGGGCTGATTCACTTGGACTTGGTGCCAACTTTAGAGACGATCAACGCTAAGCGCTATTGTGAGCACCTGGACCGCTGCAATCGGGCTCTGCCATGTCGGCGGCGCCGCAGTCTCATCCAGCTTCACGACAGCGCAAGGTGCATGCCACCAAACTGACAAAACTGACAAGGAGGAAGTTGACCGAGTTGGGGTGGGAATTGTTGGATAATTGAATAGTTTTGTTAGGCAGTTCTATTTACTTCTGCTCAACAAATTTAGTGTTTATTGTTCTGGTGTCAAATCTCATGAAAAGACCTAATTTTTAGAGAATTTTTCCCCGTTTCGAAAAAAAAATTTCAGGTTTCTTGTATAAAAATTTCAGAGGAAACTGTGTTCTATCGTTCTATAGTACAAGCTTCTATTTTCGTTCCAGATGCCTCTGTGAAGTCCGAGCGACGTTTTCAAAAACAGCTTTAGCTTCATAGTCACAAGATCTCAACTATGAAATGGTTGCTAAAAATCTACTCAAAAATCATTTCCAGATCTTAGCCGAGCGAACAAAGCAAACCAAGAGTGAGAAGTAACTTTATTTTTGGTGCCATAGCACACTAACAAGGAGTATTTACGAGCCAAGCAAAATATTGAAAGTTTATAAATTTATGCTTCCGAACAAATAGTAAATTCATAGGTTAATAGCTCTGATCAGCAAAAGAGGCAGGCAAACACCCGTATGCTATATGCAACACCCGCCGTTTTCAACGGGTTAAGCGAGTTTGCTTCAGTTTGTTCCAGATGTCTTGCACGAGTTATTCTGAAGAAGGAATCATCAGCCACTTTAACCTTAGCTTCTGGTGTGAGGTTGAACAAGGACTAAAAACAACCATATACTTCTCCTACGACGTGATCTCTGAACTGGAGGCGTAGGTCCCTCTCTATCATCTCGGGGCATTGTACTTCCTATATACGCAGCCATCTTCATGCGTCCATAAGTAATTGCGCTTACATGTGAGCTGACTTCATCCTACCGTTGATGCCGTCAAAAATTTACATTCATGCGAATGAGTAATGGGTCAAGTGTACTACGTACACAACTCAACATTCCTTATTTGATCGGGACAAAATCCAGCATGTCACCTACAAACTGACTTGCAGCAGGCACATCAGACAGTAGTTTTAGAGCAAAGGCTACCATAATAACATGAACAGTAAATCGATGTGGGATGAATTCAAAATTTCTCGACACTTTCCCGATAGTGCTCAGGAACATAAAAGTTCTGGAGTCAATAAAATGACGCTTCCCCAAAACATTCCAAGTTGATAGGCGATTATGGCATCGCATGTACCGCGAGATAAGGGAAAAAGAGCTTTACTCACAGAAGAGGAACCCCTCTTATCGTTGTCGAGGCTGCGTAGGTAAGGAAAAGCATTGTCAATATATGCTGAGCTTGTACCATTCACGAAATCAGGTTGAATTCCTTCATTCAAATGTTAATGTTTGCTGTATCAAGAAAAAACAATGGAAAATAGTATTTGCAGTTCTTAGTCAATCCTTCTCGAGAACTATGCCCTTACGAATTGTGACGGTTATAAAGAGGACCATTATAAGAGTTTCCTATGCAAAGCTGCAATGTTAACTTATTGGTGACGAACCGCACGTTATCTAATCCGGATGGAATTACACCATAGCATTTGGAAAACATTATGTTTAATGCTCGTCAACACCATTTTTCCAGCTTTTTACATGTCGCCTGTCGGTACAAAGGGTTCTAAATTATCACGAACGCAGCGAGACCAAATTCTAGACCAAATCGGAGACCTATACCAGGTAAGCAATCACTGTTTTTTGTCACATCGCGTAGTTGAGAAGCTTCTCACTCGTTTCAGGCAAGATTTGATAAAGGAAATTGTTTAAACAAGCATTGTATTAAAAGCGATTCCAAGCATTGGATGAAGTAGTGCATTCAAGGTGAAACTCAACGAAGATTAGCATAAGTGCATGAGTCAGATTCATCGCATTTTTATCAACTAGGAGTGTCCAGCTAGGCACTCAAGTGAGATAGTAGTGTGCTATGGCCTAAGCTCCTCTATTCAGTTTGGCCTCGGCTTTTGTAGGAAAAAGTGTATGATAGTTACACAACAACTTTGCTACCATTGTTCTCATCACTCTATAACGACATCACTTTTGGTGTGAGGGGTGATAAACACGAAGCGATTCCATTTGGTCAAAATCAAAATGGTAGTCAACCATACGCAAAGCCTGTTATGTCGATGGTCGTCAGTTGGCCAATCTTTCTTCATCGATACTATCATTCGTGTAATTGAACGGCACCGGGGTGAGCCAGTCCAGGCACTTTCAATAGCGTTCGATCAATTTTCTAGGAAGAAAGAATACAAACTTCAGCATTGGCTTGTCAGAAAACTCCACTCATTAGTATTCATCATACCACTGAAGATGGGAAACGGCTGATTTATAGGGAAAGCTGGAACACAAGCTTACAATACCTATCGTCTTTCAGGAATACGTTTCTGAAGACCAATAGAAAAATGGTAGGAGTGATGGTATTCAATAAATTTTAATTAAGGCCCAAGTAGTAGCGCATGCAGCACAGTGCTTAGAGGTTTGCTCTGCGTCACACGCAAGGTCGATGGTACGATCCCGCTCTCATAGCTCACCAAGCCATCCATCCGTCCGGGGTCGGTAGATTGGTACCGGACTGGTCTGAAACTTGCCTGGGGGGATGAGCAGCACTGACTCGCTATAGCGAGAGTCCACCGCAAGTCATTCATTGTAAAGGCCAGATATGCATTCAGTCACCTCAAACGAGGTTACAAATTGAAGACGAATGCATGGCACATCCCTCAGGGATTGATCAACGCCGAGAGCTTTATTCTCTATCCTTTTATTGCCTATGTTAAACGCGAGATGAACAGCGAAGTGCTCCTGACATAGCTTGTGAAAGTGAGGAGTCTCTGAACACATGAATAGAATTTCATGTTCTCTGTGAAAATGATATTGCGCTTATTTCTAATGTTCAGTAACAAGCTGTCGACGCTATTGTGAGATTTCGCATACCAAAATAAAATTTTGGAAAAAATTGATTAGAAAGATCTTCTCGAAAATGAAACTTCCGTCTCATTGCAGTGATCTCCTTACTCACCTGGCAAAATGACGAGCAATCTTCATTGTAGCCGCGACATTTCTCCAAGAATTGGTCCCCTACCTTGGTGCCGTAAGAATGTTAAAGTATCATTATCAAAGCACTACAAACATGAGAAGAAAGCGAAAGATAAAACCTTGGCAGCAACTGGAGCAAATCTGGAACTATGAGAGTCTATGCGAGACTTCCTTTTGAGATAATCCCATCTTGGATAATGGTACTCGCCCAGCTGTTTATAAATTATTCTTAATATTCGACGATTGGTTATTAGTCAGTGTACCATTTCTGTAGTTAGATAAGGTATTCATTTAGATTATAAGTCTCGAATAGCCGTCAACATAGCTGCGTTTGATGCCAGTATGTGCTCAATCGACCAAACTCGTTGCAGGTTGGTTACTGACACCTGCGATGGGACATGTTGAAGAAAAGTAGGAACAGAGCAGAGTCATCGGTGGTAGCACGTGTCCCCGCTATGGGTGAAATGCGGGGTCAACTACCACCTGATGTTGAATGTTTTGCATCTTACTCGAGAGTCTTAGATGTATATTTATAGCATCACATCACTGCTAAAAAACAGTAAAAATAAAAAGTTCTATTTAGATTGTAGCACTTCTAAAATCCCTTGGTCTTTGAAGTTGATTTACATAAGATTTTTCTATTATACGGCAATGTAATCGCCATTCTAATGTTAATAATTGTACTCTAAAAATCATATAACATCAATTTTAATTTATTGTACTGGAATGGAGGAAGACGAATGGAGAATTAGTCAATTAATTAAGCGCATCTTTCAAATGGAAGCTAGATAGCTTTGCAACGAAACTTTAGTGGCATAGAGTTCAAGTTTTATAAAAGCTTCAATTTTACGCCGTAAAGCTGACGAAAAGGAAGTCAGTCAGGCAGGTAAAAATGAAGGCGTTTGACCTTGCTACTCTCATAATGTCAACATCTCCAAACTAGGAATTTCCGGAAACTTCGTCGAATTCCAAAGCAAGGAAAATTCAGCAGTAGTTCCTAACGCGGTAAAAAAAAAATTCTTGTAGTGGGCAGAAGTACATATTTACTTTTTACCTTTATCCGACCGGCGGCTGTTCTCCTAAGTAGAAGCTAACGCTCGCGTGTTCGGTGCTTGTCGATGAACTACATAATTTTATAGATAATCCTTGTCTTCCTAGGTGTACAAGTGGGAGCTGGAAGATTGACCCGTGGACAATCCTGTTCAAGTTCGTCAGCACACGTGACCTCCTCGATTGTGCAGCAGTTGACCAGTACAAGTGTTACTTGATGGTGAACTGCTTGTTCTGAGCACTAATCTAACTAGACAAAAATAACTTTAGATAAAGTCTCAGTTTGTTCAGATAGCAAGACTCAGTCAAGTCAGGCGTGTCCTACATCACATTTGCGGTATATGCCGATAAAGACAAATATGGCTATCGATGAGGCACGTGTAGTACATGAAAAATAGACTTTCATGTTATAACTCACCTGCTAGAAGTTGAAATTCTCTAGCCAATTTACCTAACAAGTTCTGCTGCTTAGTTCACCTTGAAAAGGTTGGCAACCTACAAAGTAGTTAGAAAAATTGATTTACTCACCACAGCAATATTTTGCATTGAAATACCAGCGCCTTCCATATTATTTTGCTGTTCTTTCAATTTCTGTTGGTGGAACCCTTCACTTCCGTCGTCCTCGAACGGATTCGTTTTTGATAGCAGATCCGCATCCGCGTCCTGAAAATATCTCGACTAAATAAATCTCAGTGTTAGAAAAGAGTTCAGTTGAGAAGAGAGCGGCGAGTTTTTGTGTTCTCTATAGTATAACTTATACGATTTCCTGAGTCTGAAGTCATATACAATGATTTTAAGGCACGGAAACTGCATGTTGTATGCATGACAGCGGCACAGCTACTTGAAAATGTTGAATGAAAAACAAATTAATAAGCAAGAAGTAAAGTTGGAAGAGTCTTCCACTGAAAATTGCTGCTTGTGCATTTCTAGATGCTAAGAGTTTGCCATGTTACTCTGCATTGAACCTATTGTAGTAGACCACATTAATGCTCAGTATTCACCCGCATTTCGGTGGTTGGAGTAATCAGTGGAGCTTCAGCACGTTGTCAGATTTTTAAAAATTCATTATGCCAGTTTTTTATCTCATTTCCTATGAATCTGCCTGTCACCATTGTTACCACTTCTTGTTAACCTCTTTATCGTTTTCAATGTTTGCCTGAAAGTGCCTAGAAATACATAGGAAGCTTTTCGTCCAATCCCGACCCTGGACAAACCAAGACCCTCCATTTCTATAGGGTAAGCAAACTGCTGCAGTTTTGTCTAAAAGCTAGAAGCACAAACATAGAAGCTATCACTCGACATTGTGAAACTCAAATATGCGTTCACTTATCTTCATGGTACCCTTGGAGGTGAATTATCTAAGCACTCCCAAGAAACTGCTGAATTCGGGCATTCTTCATTTACTTCTATCTATTCTCATAGTGTCCAGCAATTCAGCGAGCAAAGATGGCGCATATGATTTCCTAGCTCGATCATTGCATTCACACAAGTGAATCTCCGCTTGTGTCGGTAAGCCGTTGGCGAGCCAAATTTATCACTACCACCGAATGTGCTCTGCCTAACCTGCACCACCTAATCGTTTTCGCTATTCATCAATCTACTCAAACAGATGTCAGCGATGTTCTTCATACCATTCACTCAGATCTAGTCATTATGATCCTCATGTTCAAAATTAGGATACAAAGTAAGATGTTCGGCATGAGAGTATTTAACAGTGCTTTTGACACCACAACGTGGTCACCAGTAGCTCATGGCTTTCCCAATGAAAATAAACAATTTTTTTCAATTTCGTAAGCCTTCCTCTCTGTTATTTTCTATCCTTCTAAACAGAACGCTTTACGCGGCTAGGCCTCTTAAGTTAACGATGATTAGAATGGCATAATAAAAATGTGTGAGAAATAAATAAGAACAGGCACATAGTAACTCTAAAGCAGACGACAGCTCTCAGAGAGGCTGTTGAGCCGTTACCTTTGTGAATGGAGTTTTGGAGGTGGCGGACTGACTCCGAGTAACTTCCCAGATTCGTCCACGTATTACTTCGGTTTAGGATACAAAATGTCACCCACCCTGGGATCAACCGCTGTGTTTGCATAGTCTGGTGTAGCGTCGGTTTTCAACGGTGGCAATTGCATGAATGGAAAGACTGGAAGTAGAACAGAAAAGTTTTGAACCACTCACTGGAATAGATGTCCTACTTTTGTTCGCAGATCTACCTTATTACTCTCTAATATTCATATTACTTAAATAAATTCTCCTCATTCGACCTCTTTTTGGCATGTCGAAGATGAATCTCTGGAGACACATGCATCAGTTTCAATAACATTCACTGTCTGAGAAAGTTTTTCGATTTGTCATCGGGCTAGGGTTCGTGCTAATAACTGCTCAATCTAAGATTATTTGGCAATTACCGAAAAGCTACAGCTAAAGCGTGTTGTTTTTGCACTTTTTCCACATCTTCTTGAGCAATTTATTTTGAATATTCATCGCGTCCAATTAAAAAAGGAATTTGCTTTGAATAAATATCCAAAATTCTTATGTCAGAATACAACGGGAGGGAATTTTGAGAAAAGCTCGAAACTCAGCTGGAGTTCGACTCAAATTTCACCCTTATTAAGGGCTTGAGATGACCATTGCGTTACCAAGGCAGTTGCTTTGCTATTCTTAAATATATAGTTGCGGCAGCATAACACTACTATAAAAGGTATAAAATAAGAATTGTTGAAGCTCTGAGCGTTGACATCATAGGCTTGCTCCAAGTTTCGAGTGTAGCAAAGGTTTGTAGCCGATGTACTAAATTATATGTGGTGGTTCAGTGGATTCGTAATGTATTGTGAAGGGTCAGTGGTTTATGCGGGTTATATCAAACAATAGGATGTAACGAAACAATGGCGTGGTACCAAACAATGTGGTAGAACCAAACAATGTGGTAGAACCAAACAACCTATAATATACATGCATTACTATAATGATAGTATAATAATACTATATACATGATCACGACACTGTTATGCGAACATATGCGTAAGTCAATATGAGTGACTGACTGATGAGAAGTATCAATTATGATTTGAGGTGAGGTGGCCCGGGTGAGGTCAGACGACCGTACGGATGATGATTCGCGATCGCACTGACTGTTCAGGTTAGTGGCAGCTGGGTGCCGCCCTCGTCACTTCGACCATTTCTGTCTGAGGTCGTCGAACCTCTGCGATACCACTTGCTCTCTAAGGTCGTAGACCATTTGCGTTGCCTAAATTACCATGTAATTTCCGAAAAGATAGCAAAACTCCGTTGGGAGGTTTGCTATATCGAGAAAATTTGAATGCTTTTAATAGGATTTATGATGTAGAAGTGCAATTGGTAAGACCTATGAAAAGTAGTTCAGAAGAAATAAAGCGTACTTCGCAAAGATCAAAGTAACCATACTTGTTCTTAAGAGGTCGAGTAGTCCGGTTCCCTGCTCTTTTATTTGACCAAAGTGAAATGTTCCGATGCCGCCCAATGACATGTGGAGGCAATCCTTATCAATAATATCAATATTATATTTTCGCTTTGAGTAGAACTTGAATAGTCACGACTGAATAAAATTAATAGTCAAATATTTTGCACACAGTGTATAGCTCAACTGGGATCAGTGCACTCGTTTCAGGGAAGAATTCCTAAAATACCACCTTAAGCGTATACCTTTCACTCCGGGGAGTCCTACGATCGTACTACACTTTTTGTTGGATCGGTTTGCTTGCGCCATATTTTATTAAACTCTGTTCAAGGCACTAAGAATTCCAAATTCGGATCTTTGATCACCTTTTCTTGAAGATGTTCTGCTAACCGTATAACTGAGCCCCAGCCAAACTATGGCAGACGCTACACTGGTGGAAATGTTGGTTTCAACCTTACAAGCTCTCTAGCTTGCAGAAATCTATATCCATCGTCAGAAAAACAAACATTGCTGTATTTAGATCGCGCAAAAGTTTTACTGTTTCGCAACCTTCGTGAAATTAGCAGTGCTTTAGAATGTTTGGAAGGATACCGACCTTTCCTGTAGATCCGCTTGCCCTTCCCGCTGTAGTCTCTCTGTCCATATAACCGAGATTCGGTTTATCCGCTATCTCGAATGTGCCGCCATTTGGTATCTGTCCGTTCATTCCGGCTAGGAATGAGGTGTTCACAAATTTCAAGGTTTTAGAACGCACTCGTGTCTCGTTTTACTAGTTATAGCATCTATACCTATTGAAAAAAGAAAAATATTCTTTTCCATTGTTGCAGTGAGAGCAATACTTTTCTACGTAAATGATTTCCTCTGTCCAGTGCACTGTACCTTTTAATACCTGGAATAAACTTTGCAGTACTGTTCGTCACGTCTCCCATTCCAAAACTTCCCAGACCCGGTAGCAGTATCTTTGCGTCATCGCCATCACTCTTGCCAACAGCTATTGGTCCTGAAACGAACGTGTTCCTTACTTAGGAGTACTCAGCGCTCAGTTTGTGAATTATTTTCCCTAGAAGACGGAACAGCTGAATAAAATTACACATACGCAACAGCCCGATAAAGGTGTTTGGTGAATGTTAAGTATTTTGAAATGGAAACGTCGGATTATCCGGATTAAGTAATTTGATGAAGAACTATACTCTCAAGAATTTAACATAAACTAACAGATAGAGTTAGAAGAGCTGACAAATTCTCTTTTCGAAAATCGTTCATGATGCTAAAGAGCAGTGAAATTACCATTGTGGACGAGTCAAGTAATGACGTTTCAAACCTCAAAAGTAATCTGTTTGACATTCTGAGTTTGATAAGGTTTTTAAAGTATGTTCGATCTCTCTATATTGTCTATAGGGCAAGTAAAGTTTCAGCAGTATTGGCACTAGCACCTACACCTACAAACACTCATTTTTGTGGCTTGATTTCCTATCACATATTGCATGAACCTCAACATTTTCTGTGACCAATACGTCTTCGGGCATCCGTCATCCTCGAAAAACTCTGAAGCTTTTCATGTAAACCTGGCTGCTGGTCCAGAATTTCCGTTCTTCTAAATGTATGCCGTTCAATACTAGCTGAGCCGATTCTTGGTGGATCTAAACCTGGCGATAGTTTTCATCCTCGATTGAGAGGGAGACTTCCCTAGCCCGAAGTAGTGTGGGACGAACCGTTTGTTTTTGGCATCTTCATAGGATTGGAAAACTCACGGGTATGTTAGTGATGAGCTAATTCATTGTTAAATCGCCAAATCAATTAGACATGTGTGTTCAGGCCGACATTCTCGCTATCTAACAACCTATGCTGCCGACAGATGATTGTTGTCACCTTGAATATACTTTGTGGGGAGCGAGGTAGTGCAGTGGTTAATGATACAGTGTATCAGAAAGCAAGGTGATAAACAATGCACTGGTTTGGTCCGCTTTCAACACTCTGTTGCCATCATTCAAGTGCACGCCTTTACTCAGCTACCTCGAAATCGCAAAAAGATTCGTCCAGATCAATTGATTATTCTGTACTGCCATACAAAACCAATGGTTTCAAAGAATTTTACGAGTGGTGGAGGCGAGGAAAAAAATCAGTATAGGAAGATAGTACGTGAGGAGACAAGAAATGTGAAAATGAAAAAAGATGGCAGTGCTGTATAGCGGGTGAGTCAATTCATTTTATAGATTCATTTGTCTGTGTAGATTAACTACAGGTTACTTTAGGTCCACTTTTACTTCTCATTCTCTTCTGCGAGTCAATCAATGGCCTCGCGACTATCCTAAAATTCCTTAGATAAGAACGGCTCAATTTTATTGCAAAAAAAGAAAAGGATGGACTAATAAGCGCGCTTTTTAGCAGTGAAATATTTTTTCAACTTTTTTTTTTACTTCCTTGAGAATAAGAACAACTAGAACAAGATACTAGATCAGTACAATTACTAAAAATACAGAAATTACTAATAAGTACTATTTTCCATCATAGACCTCTCTTGCTTATGGAATTTTAGGGTAATCGGACTGTAAGCCAACACATGACGCAGATGAGAGGATAAAGAGAGTCATAGAAGATATTTGAAATGTGTCACGAATACAAAACCATTTTGAGATTTACATTAAGTCATAACCAGTAGAATTGCATATCATAGTATTACAAAATAATCTTATAACGATCAAAACAAACCGATTACCTGCAAAAATGCTGGAGCCCTTCTTCTAATTTCTTTTGTTTCGAAATATAGTCTGTGTGCCTTCGGTGCCTCTACATCAGTATGAAATTGCCCTATAAATTATCTGTATAGGGTTTGAGCATTTGACAAGCTGAAATTCTTTACTTTAGAATCCCAGAAGATAATGCGATAGTCAAAACAGTGTAGCATGCATAGCATGAAAAGCAGCTCTTGAATGACGAGATACAGCAGCAGCAGTAGTACTGACTGCTGTAAGCATTCACGGAGCTCTTTTTAAGTTCCTGATTTGAAGTTTGTCTTAGAATATACGTTTTAGAGGTGATACGTGTAGCGCCAGTAGTCAAGGGTGCCATACAATGCACCCATGGTGGCTGGTTCGATTCCTTGCACCTCAAGCAAGCTAAACATCCCATATTCCCTAAATCGCCACAAGGGTACTAGACGTGTGTAGGACAAGAAGGCTAGGCTCATTAATGCGCTGGTCCACAAATCCATAAGTGAGTCAGCATACACAAAAAACACCATTCACTCATCTTTACAGATTTGAATGGATTCGTATGAATGGCCCACTCCTAAGGGATTGATCAAGACCAAACGCATCACTGTTCATTTGATGATTTCTATTTTTTTCCACCAGAACATATCGTGTTGGAGTATAATGGAGTTGATCAATAGAAGATGCTTTATCATTGATTTCTCGGAGGTGGCCTAGGATCCCAGAAGAACACTCTCATTCATTGAGAGCGTAATGATTCTGCTATTGGGCGCGATTTCTCTAATCCGTTAGAAACCTGACCGATGTAAAATCACGCTGGTGAATTTTCATTTTATGTGAAAAGCACAAATGAAAGGTGTGAAAAGAAAGCGACAGAAATCGCTTAGAAATGATAAATTATACTTGCTCGTACTAAGACAATCTCACGTACAATGCAGCTAGCAAAGTTGTAGACGTTTGTTCCTACTTTCTAAGACTAGGTTAATAGGTGTTAGACAGTAAGTAGTTGAGCTACTCGACAGCAGATGTAGAAAGCGAAACATCGAGTTTCGATAATGAGATCCTCGATGACTAGTGGTCGATAGTGAACGGGACAGGTGGGCGACGGGGACGGGAGTCAGCAGGCTTGAAAGCGAAACAACAAAACAGGAACACTCAGATAGGCGTTATCAGCTGAGGATTGGCTAGCACGACCTTCACTTCAACTGGAGACGAGAAGTGTTTTTCCTGTTTTTTGCACGTGATGTACAGAGTGAAAGGAAACATATATTCCGAAATTGTGTTAAATTTTTCTACACGATTCATCTTGACATTTACTGTGCGAATCAAAATGCCTTTCGAGAACGATTCCCTCTTTGGCATCTTTCATTTGAGAAGTCTTTGAGCTCTCCGTGTGTGAAGTATCCTAAATGAGATTTTTTCGCACTCTCGCTAACACAATTTCCCGTGGACATCCTGAGAGCCACATTAGGAAGTTCTAACGTGGAATAAGCACAGTGAGTAGTGTCACACAAGTCTGGTACTAAATTCCCGACATGGGGAGTATGAGAAACTTGGTGACTCGGGATTATCGAATGAACTCCTCCTCCGCAATGGACAACATCGCTACTATTACACCATTTGTCTCACCGAAATTATTTGCTGTGAGAAAGATTATCCAATCAAGGTGATCAAAAAATCTCCGATTCGTGCTTTAACAAAGTAGCCGTTTCCACACAATCATGACGAATTCTGTTTTTTGCTAGCTTACGATACTTCAGTCCAATTAGTTTGGAAGCAACTTCCTGATTGCAGAGTCATTTATTACTACGCAGTTTCACCAAACTGTATACGTTTTGTCTATGAGAACCAATCTCAAAAACTTAACGAGAGGATTGGCAAACGTCTCGTAAAGTTTGTGAAGAGTGGATTCCTGACTGTAATCCATTTACTTAGAGAGAAAACTGGTCTGAACTCTTTCACTTTGCTCATTTCAAGTTAGAAAACGAATAGGCAAATAAAATTTCAATGTAAAACGCGATGCGCCTATAAATCTATTGTTTGCTTTCCTATTCGGCTGTTTTTTCAGACATCGCTTGAACTTTTGTATAATCTGATGGCATTTATTGGGCCTTTCAGAAGTCTGGTACGGCATTTCTAGTGCTAAACGCACGTTTCGACTTTCACTTTAATCCTTAGCAGTAGCACGGTGCCTTTCAGTCCAACAACCGAGCCCCTACATAAAAGGGCGTTGGTGCCGAAAAAGCTCCCATGTAAAAGACTCAAAAAATGCAGTCAAAGCGACACACATTATTGCGAGGTCACGTCAATGATTCCTTGAGCATTTCGCTCCGCGTCAGTAATTGTTAAACTATCATTCACCACCCCTCATTCACTTCTGATGCTTACTGAAGTGAATTATTTCTAATTTATCAATATGAAGAGACAATTCTGACTTGGCGGTGCACAATGCTGCTCTGATATTTTGCGAGCCAGCTTTATGAACGTTAGAAATCCCTCAAGGATCATCATTTCGACCACCGTGGCAGCCTCTATATCCGTAATGTCTTTTTTTTTAGAATTCACGACTTTAGACAAGAAACTTCATGCGTTTAGGCAGCTGTCGATATAGCAGCAATTCCCGAAAACTTTCGATCACGTTTTATCACATATTCTCAGGTGTTTAATATTCTACTTGTTGATAATGAGCATAATCAGGCAATGAGTTATGGTAGCCGTTAGTATCGTCGGGTGGCGGACTGCTGTTTTCGCCTTGCGGCTGGCTGCCGACTGCGCTTTTAGCTAGCTGCAGGCTAAAATCTACAAGGTGAATTGATCAAAAGTCCCTGCACAACATTCTTTCAACTACAGACGAATCTGCCATACAAGAGTCAAAACAGGGAGAGTCCAGATCAGAATTTTACAATGGAGCAGCACACTAACCCATCATCTTGATTCGCGGTGTGAGCTATAGTAACTATTCTCGAATAATTACTATTTCTTCATTACTATGTATTTCCTGCATAAAGTCTTACCTGAGGCTGTCGTCATTTGCATTGAATCTTCTTCAATTTGCCGCTCCTTTAAGTTAAGTTTATGCTTTCACATGAAGTCATACTGTAAACTATTCTTAGATATGGTAAAGTGTCTACCAAGTCAATATGTCACAAGCTCCTTTGTTGCAATCCAATGCAGCGCCGTGTAGGCTTCTATGTTCCTTGCCTTCGGTTGTTTATCAGTAATCATTCATATTCAGACTTATTGTTCACATTACGGCTTCGTTTTTTCATTAGAGAGACTCTTTGTGTCATCGATCCGTATATAAATAAGTGAAGGGTTTGAAGGAGGTTGACATTCGCCTCTGTAGTGGTCCGCTAAGTTCGTGTAAGCTGATTTTGTGTCTTCCAATATTCCAGTTAGCCGTATAACTTCGTATCTACTCGCCCAACTATATATCGCCAGGTTGCTTATAACTGTATTGTCATTATTGCTAAAAACAGTTATAATCCAACCATGAGTTGTTCTTCGTAGAAGTCCCGCATGGTAAAGCTCGTGCAAATTTGAGCATTCTACTCCGAGTTAGTGACTTTTCGGTGCTAAAGACTACCGAAGCTCTCTAATCAACAACCAAGATACTAGATGTTAATTTCCATCGTTACATCATAATCATCAATCTCAAGACCTTCTTTTGCAGACAATATGACTTGATTCAAGTAGCTATATAATTTCAGTATTCTTTGATTTGAAATGTATTATACAACGTTAATGTTCTTTCACTCTAGAAGAAAACACTATTTCCTGATAGAGAGTTATTAGGGAATGGGCTGGGGAAAAAGTTCTGAGAAAGTGCTTGCAACTTTTTTGAGTGTTTGCCATTTTCTGTGTTTTTGGGCTCATTGGAAAGCCCATCTTCTTCCGCGTTGATTGATATATAATTCATCTACTTATTTCAAGATGGAATTAAGATGCGGGCATTAGGTTGATGATGGACGAATGGCTGTTGGGTCCAAATGCAACGGTGTCAAGTGAAGGCAGCAATCTAACTTGACGAGAAGACACAGTTGGCAAAACTACGGTATACAGGTGGTTCAAAAGTTTTGACGAAGGTGAAGAAAGTTTCGTTCAATGGGACATTGGTTGAGCGACAAAAAGTTTGGTACCGACATTGAATTGCACAATTCGGTCATTCATTTCTTCAACAGCAAGGAATCGGAATTTTATGCTCGCGGAATCGATCATTTGCCGGAGAAGTGGCAGGAAGTGCTTGTAGTAGAAGGGAAGTACTTTGACCATTAGTTTCGTCTTTGATTGTGTAATAGGTGCATAAATAAATGATTTATAAACATTTTCTTAGAACATTTTCCCCAATCTATTGAAGCTAGCAATATGTACTTGATATCAGCCATTTTGAATTGGACATGGAAATTGTTGCTGCTCAACGATATTGGCGTTGACTCCAAATTTTTCGGACTGCAATTGAAAAAAATAATGCTCCTGTAAATTGTACAATTATCGTCAAAGCGCACTAAATGTAAAGTAGGTGCTTATAATATACTTCATGATAGCCTTCACGGACGTAGTCAGGGAATGATGGAGGATTCTAGAAATCAAATGGTAATCGTGTTCGATGCCAAGCGCAATCATTATCGAAGTCATTTTCCAAATAAATTTTATAATGAACATACTATACTTTCAAATGAATATAAAAATGAGGCACTAATCTCTCATCAAAAAAAGACCAGCTATGAAAATATCCGTGTGAATTAAAGGAACAGCTCTGAGTGTGTTCCGTTTATTTTCTTCGCAAAGGCTGAAAATAATTGAAAAGTCTTTCTCTTTCCTTAGTGCTGCTTAATCAAAGTATCGCAAAAAATACTAATGACAGCAGTGAGAGCTAATATGCATTCAAATCGCTGTTGACTAAAATATCATCAACACGGCGCTAAAATCATCAGTAACTGTTTTATATATATAAGGACATCACCAAGTAAGGTTTTTCGCTTACCGTGAAAATCGCCTCGAACGACGACGAAGACGAAGACCACAACGAGGGCGAACAATGAACAAGTGACTCGCTTATCGGCTTTGAAGAAGACAAAGACGTTGGTCAGTTAAGTCAGTCAAAGTTTCTCCTTTATTAGTCTCGTTCTATTGTGTTAATCAGCGAAGTAAATGATATTGGTCAGTTGACTTAGATTTCGAGTGCACGTGAGAAATTTCAACAGTTAATGCTTAATATAATTTTTGAAAATGTTCAAAGCATTACCCGAGGTTGGTATGCCAGAGCCATACACGCGTATTTCGGAGGTCTCGGCCACCTCGTCAGTAGCCCATGCCCCTCATTGTTAAGCCCTTCATTGTAGCAAGGGTGAAGGCGAATGCAGTGGCAGTACGTTGTACAATGACATTGTGCCATCACCAATTTTCAGTGGAGCCACTGACGAGGAGGGCGAGACCTCCGAAGTACGCGTTTATGGCTCTGGCATACCAACCTCGAGTAAAGCTTCAAACATTCTTAACAAACATATTAAATGTTTTTGTGAGGTTTAAAAAACAGTCGATGCCTTGGATAGGCTGATGCTTATTTCTGACGGCATTTCATTATTTACAAATACATGAGATGCATTTAGTTGCCCCAGTGCTCTTCGTAATTTGTGTAAATGAAAAGTTATCATGAGAAAGCTGACTTTCAGTCCGAATTGTGTATCGAGATAGACAACTGAAAGAAAATTTAAGTCAACCGTGGCCAATCTAAAAACATCTGAATATGTAATGATTTTGATGGTATTTACATATGATACACCTTCACTTCATCTGTGTTTTTGTTGAGGACGTGATGATGTGGGCCAGAAAGACGATGTAAGATATCATCGGTCTGGTCAATGCAAGAAGATACAGCCCATCAAAATAGCCTATGTTCTTCGGATACTACTTCTCGGAATAGTCAGCAATGAGGATTTTGCGACTCTGGCTGTTTCGTCAACTGACTTTTACTTTTAACACAGATTCATTTGAAGAGATGACAACTGAAATCAGACGCTTACAGTTGAGATTTGGACTGGCTCTAAAATTATTTATTTTTTACCAGCATATAACGAAACGTCACAAAGACAACGTTGAGACTTTTAATATAGAAGAGAAAGTTTTACAGAAAGGACCATCACATCGGAATCTACAGATCAAAATGGAATATTTGGAATGAAAGATTGTATGAGTTGTACACCATGGCTAAAACATCCATGGGAACTCTCAATTTTAGGATTTTGTCACCTGACTTTCGGTAACTATTGTTCGGCGGCGATTCCCTTATATGTAGGGCTATACATCCAAAAAATCGACTAAGCCGAAGAGCACTGTGCTATTGAGGAGCCTGGAAGGGCGAAAAAACCGCCTACCTGGTACTGTGTAAGTGCCGTATCAGACCTTTTCATTACGTCACAGCAGCGAAAATAAAATCACCTTCCACACTCATCTTGATTTATTTGCTGGTCTAGGGCTTGTAGATAGCTCTTTGCCAAACTCTTGCAAACCATTCGGTAGATCAAATCTGGAGAAATGCGATGCTGTAACTGGCCATTCGAAAGATTATCGTAGTATGCTATAAGAGCGAAAAGTATATTACGTTTCGCACTCAAAGTCTTTATCCTGCAGAACTGTTCCATATGCACGAAAAACATATGACCGTGTAGCGAAAATCATGAGGTACCATTGTAACAGAAAACTTAAGGTCTTACTTTAAATTGGAGGAAGAACCCCAATTGATTGATGAAAGTCACGCGCCTCTTGCGAGTTGCGCTGCGCAATCGATCACTTGTGCTCTCTAAAGGGTTGAATTTAACTGTATAATTGGCACCGAGATCGCTAATATCTTCCAGCAAAGAGCTGACTACGTCGAGATCCAGGCGTATTTTTTCCGTGTGCTAAGTAAAAATTTACCACATCATTAAAAAGTCTCGTAAATTCAAATTCTGTAAATCAATCAGATTGTATGAAGAAAATGCACTCTTCACGAAACAGTGCTACCAAAAATGATGAATACGAACTCTGTAAAGACTTACTCCGCTAGGTTCAGAGAATTACCAGTATAACTTCCTTCTAAAAGTCATACATCAGAGAAAGTATTTTCGCATTACACTCTTGAGATATTGTCGAATGAAATGTGAAAAAATAGTTCCAATAACGTTCCTGTCCAAGGAGGCGTAGCTTGCGTTTTAAAAAGTAGGATTCTTGAAATAAATGGATGTTTAGTTCACTACAAATACGCTTGCAAAAGTCCCTACAATAAAATTTCGTCTTTTCGTGGCAATAAATTTTTTTAAATCGAAATTTCACTTTGCAGCTGCCAGCAAAGTCATCTATGAAGTTCCAATATAATTTTCTAATTTCACCGGAAGGAAAACGTCCTTTTTCCATTACTACAGCATATCACACAATCCTTCTTACAATACAATTTTTGCAATGCAATCAGCATTTCTCAAGCTACCACAATTTACAAAAACGTCAATAAAATAACAAAACTGTTCAAAACGATTTGAAAGGAGCCCATTTTTCAAGAATGTTTTTCCCATTATAACATGTTAAGTATTAAAACGCTTGATCGTACTTTTTGCTAAAAATAGCATTGGAAAATTTCCTTTGTGATGTTTCATCCTATTTTTAGCGAGCAAAGTACCTTTAACACACAAACTATACTTATGAGTATTAATTATCCCCATGTGTGGATTTACAGTTTGGGAGTGAGGTGCAATATTTTTTTCGCACTCTAAGCGTGTCATAAAAAGCTTTTCAAAAACTAATTTCAGTAGATCCTTTCATTATTATTTGAGCCAACATGTCATGTGGTCTGGTAAGGGCTCTTGTACAGCCCGAGACACGTGTTTCGTCCTTACAGACTCATCAGCCGGGCAGAACCCGTCGTCTGTCGATCTTTTCATAGTCAGTTCTCTTGGGAGCGTCACACTCCTCATATATAGTTATCGACGACCTACGTTTTACACTCTATGCCAGGTACACTCACACACTCGAAGGAAAGGTATAATATGATAAAAATACCAGCCAGCTAGCAATCGAGTGCGAAAACACTCTGTGTTAGGTGAATGACATAGACACCTGGCATAGAGTGTAAAACGTAGGTCGTCGATAACTATATATGAGGAGTGTGACGCTCCCAAGAGAACTGACTATGAAAAGATCGACAGACGACGGGTTCTGCCCGGCTGATGAGTCTGTAAGGACGAAACACGTGTCTCGGGCTGTACAAGAGCCTTTACCAGACCACATGACATGTTGGCTCAAATAATAATGAAAGGATCTATTGAAATTTGAGCGTGGTCTTAATAAAGCACTCGAAGGAAAGGACTAATTTCAGTTTCAAAATCGCAGCGACCTAAGCTTCCGAATAGTCACAGAAAGGCGGGAGAAAATTTCTTGTCCACTAAGAAATCCCTTCAAACAACCATGTTCGAGCACAGGCACACGGCGTTGCGAACGGGTTAATAAGCGTATCACTAAGCAACATGTACTTTACAACAAACACGAACATGATGAAGCGTCTGGAATTCCACATCAGTGAGCTGGGTGAAGTAATAACAAAAGTTGTAATGAAGCTTGGTGACCTTGAGTTCTTTACAGACGAGTTATCTTTTAGTGCAATCTTTGAGCGCTTCATGTTCTTCTATTTTGAACGATATATCAACTTTACAAACTTCGTCATGCAACTTATAACCATGGTTTTCCTACAATAACAACATATGTTGGTGGCCTTCCGTTCTGTTCGTCCGTTCTGAACTCTTTTTTTTTCTCCACAAATTTGCTGAGAAAAGCGATCTCTTTTGACTGAGCATGCTCTCCTTTTCACATATTTTAGCAGGGCCTCGTCCGATCTGTTCCTGTGAATTCCCACTTTGATGTACTCTTTCCAGATGTCTATGTTCTCAGCAGTATTACTTTATTTATGGCACCATACTTTGATCCAGCCTACTAATCACATCTATGGTCCTTTAACCTATATTATAGGATATTTCAAAATTTGAGCGTGGTCTCAAAAAACACTCGAAATCAAGATTCTTTAGCCGTTATCAGTTTTTTTGCAACACGTATATCATTGATGACTACAAAAAGCTGCGGGCAACACAAAATTTCCCAGCGTTATTTCACTTACGGTAGCTTGAAATGTTCGGAAGTCCACTGGATACACCGATGGACCAATATAAGTAATCGTGTACGTCAGATATGCATTCAGTCCTCTTTAAACTACATTTGCTTAAGGTGGATGTGTGACGCAATAATTAGAGATCAAACGAAGCCACAGACTTATCCTTTACATTTCATCAGCATCGAATTATGACAAACATGACGATTTCTATCCCAACAAGACAGAAGCTGAAAGCTCTTCACACCATCTAAAGCTCTCTTCATTTAAAATCGTCGCATCCTATAAACTCCAAATTTAACTCTTTGTCCTTTACTTTTTCTTTATTTTATCACCCTATTTGATCCGTCTCTCAGTGCGTTTTCCTCGCTGTGTGGTTACTAGTGCTTCTAGTATTCAGTTCGCATTTCGCCTTTTTCTTCAACGTCGTAGAATTTTGATAAAGAGGTCTCAGTACAATCGCGAAAATAGCCACGCTATAGCGTTCCATATGGCGTTCGCTGTTGAGTGTTGGAGAGTGTTGGGTGGAAAAGATCACTTACATGTCGTGAAGAGAATCGCAACCATTCGGCCACGGCCCTCACCCTCCAGTCTCCTTTGCTACTTGCCGAAATTTCCTAATGACATAAATATAGCGATAACAGAATTTTTCTGAGTGATGATTTAGCGAGTTTTGAACTCTCTTACAGGTATTGGAATGCTAAAATACGAACAAAATTGAAGCCTTGAATATCTCCGATCTCGCTATCGCCCATTCTGGGATATCATGTGTGAATTACTGTATCACTGAGGCACTTATTTAGTTATTGTTGGTCTTGTTTCTACCCAGTCGGTGCTATCAACAATCGCCCATCGGTTAGATTGATGTGAAAAGCATATGCCGGCACCGAATCCATTTAGTAGAAAGTATAGTTGAAATCTCACAAGCTTTTATTTACTGACCATTTCTATTCATGGCAGGGTACGATATGAAATACAACTTTTTGTATTATGCATCATATCTTGCAAAGAAAGAAGCATATACAAAAAATACGAGTTAAAACGCCATGTTTTCTCTCATAAATATCGTATCGCTTGAGTAATATACGCCAACCAGCACTTATGCACCTTAGAAGCCTTTATTCAGTGCCTTCTCATAACCTCAATTTACCATGAAACCCCCCATATTTTTCTATTTCATCGCGTGCGAGGCGCTCGGCGCAGCAATGCGTAGAATGTACATGACTCCCGCAATCCCGAACGGGCTAAACTTTCCTCGAATAAGTCGATGGCCGTGGCCAAGCCTATGTTAGCCATTGCGCTGAAGTCGCCGACTTCTCTATTATTGCATGTTCGAATCCGCAACTCTTCTCGTAGCGAAGATGGCTCCAATAGATCACGTCTTCTCGTCGTAACTTGCCTAGAGTGCTATTTCCTTTTTCCATTCTACCCGATCAGGATCTTTTTTGGAAAGCTCGGATTGAAGCTGAAGTGTATTATAGGTGCTGATCGTTACTTTACTTCCTCGGCATTTCGGGAGCTTGAAATATCATTGAGATTTCAGTAAGCCCTCTGTGCTCGTCCAACACAGTATTGGCGTATTTAGGGCGCTTCCAGAAGCAAGTTAATGAGGTCCATTAATATACTAATTGACTCTAAATACCAATGGATGAGCATCTGTAGCCTCAACGTGAGAGCTGAGTATAGTTAAGACTGTTTTGCCATTTTCCCTATGAATAAGTGAAGCTTTTCTATAAAGCGATCTCCTGTCTTATGCCTTTTTGAATAACTTAGCTACAGATTTTTGGATGAATGAGACTTGTAGAGAACGATCCAAAAAAATGAGAAAACACCTGTTCACGCATGTTTGAATACGTCTACGCAACGCATAAAGTATACTTCAATAAGCCAAGCAAAAACATCTATCCTCTCGCTCCACTTGTGTTAGAAAAGCTCAAGCACGAGGTTCTTAATGTTGTACATTCAAGCTGTACCACCCACTCGGCGACAAACCACATGGTCCCGCGACGCTTAGCTCAAAAGAGTCCTTGGTGACAAAACGATCATCTCAAAACAATACATCAGAATCATTCGTAGCTTACTTTGCCTACTGTGCATTGGATATTGTCGAAAAATCCGAGTTTGATAGTTGAAAGCTGCAAAATTCTCAAGTTAGGTCTTATAACCTAGGTCATATACGCATTCAATCACCTCTAACAATGTTTGATGAAGCAACATCTTGAGGATTCGTCAAGGCCGCTTAGCTTGGCCTTTGTCCTTTGCAAATGTTAAAACTATGACGACCATAACATATAACATTCTTGAACACGTCCTTCCAACATCAAGAAGACAAAAGCTAACCGTCATTCCCGAGTTGTCTCACTTCGACTTTCCAAGGCGCTGCGTTCAAATCAAAAATTGATTTCTGCTTGCTTCAAGATTTGCTTAATATTCTGTAGCACTACCAGTGACAATGATAATGATAGCGATATTACTTTATATGGATAATTGGCTGGGAACTCTTCTGAAACTATGTTTGAACAAATGATCTACGGTATTTTCTCTTCGATTGCTACTTCAGCAGTACCATGACGTTAATGTATCCAATAATGTAGAATGGGCTTCTGGTAAAAGTTAAGCTAGCATTTCAGTCATATCAGTGGCATGTAATAAACTACATCACCGAAGTCAACGCTCTGCTATCACCCTTTCTCGATATTAAGATTAGGGCTCAGCTGCCGCTTGTAGTCGAATGTTGCGCCTATCACCAAACATCATTAAATGAATCTTTGGAGTTATTTTCCAAAAAAGCCAAGTTGCTGAGGATTTGTTTGGGAAATTTTCGAGCATTTATATCAGAAACAATCCAATAGAGCATCTATTTCAGAAAACATTATGGTCAACTACATCTATCCATTTCACGATCATTTCTTTATCGCTTATATATTGATGGGTTCAGCTATCTTGCTGTTGAATTTGCAAATGATGCTGGTGAGAAAATATACCTTTGTAGCTAAATTTCCAAACGATATGCCAAGCAGATTTTCAGATAATTGCAGTCAAGGTTGTGCGTATATCTCAAGTGCAAGAAGGCTTTGAAGCATTCTGTAATTTCCTTTTCAGTAAATATGACATTGTTAACAGATGATTTATTCAGTACAGATCTACAGTACAGTGTAGATAGTTGTAATGGCTAACATCGGCAAACCGTCTTTTCAGAGCCAGAAAGTCAAATTGGGATCTTTTCTATTAGAGTGAAACATATAGAGAAATGACTGCTTTCGCACAGTCAGAACTTTTCATAAGAGTGTTGGTAACTACTTTGAAGCTTAAGCTCATATCTCTGGCTTTTGCGTTATGTGTTCGGTTTTGGGAAGTCTCTTACAGCGCTGTAGCAAAGAAAACATTTGTGTTTCACACACGCATATTTTTCGCAAAATGGAAATCTTTTCTTGAATTTTGAGGAACCATTCGATTGCGTAAGATTCGACGATTCCAACGTTATAACTATTTTTTGAAAGAACCGTTTCACTGCAGTGTACTAGAAAAAATGAGATTGAGTATCATATACGCGCCGCACTTGCTTGTCGGCTAGAAAGTCCTGGATATATACTGGTCGTGGATCGATAGCGCGACAGATAAAATGCGCATGCGTCACATGTACAGTACTACTTTTTAATTGAATTTACGGTTTTCCTCCGCTCTGAGAGGAACTCTAGACAAAAGTATGACTCTGATACCACAAGATTTCCTCTACATGTTCAAATGCTTTTCGTGCTTCCAACGAAGTTATAGTATAACTTTGCAACACGTGTGAAAATAATTCTATTATGAGTACTATAGCGCTATAAAAGAGTTTTTTTCCAAAAACGGGCGCTTAACACAGTAGCCCAAGATTTCGAATGCTTACTAACGCTCTTATGAAACTTATTGCTTAGCGAAAAGAATTGTTTCTTCATTTGTTTTCGTCTCCCAGAAAGAAACTCAAATCAACATGCAGACTACTAAGTCAACGCTTATATAACTAAAGCAGATAAGACTTAGAATATAAACATCAAATCTCATGGTGAACACCTTATTTTACGTATCGCTTTGTTGCTTTTCTGTCGCCTACTAAATATTATGTAGATCAGCCGTGCATAGTTTTGCATGGATGAGACCGTGCGTGACGGCGAGTGGCCCAAATCAAAAATCGATCTGAAAAATGGCACAAAGTAACTCGTGATGACAAGGCGTTCATGTTTTTCAGCATTGGGCACTCTTAATCATTACAGATACGAAGTTTTGTGGAACTTTACGCAGTACATTCTACATTCTGTAGGTCATTAGACGATCCAAGTCTTTGTGGATTCTTTCTGCCTATCGTCTCATCTTCTTTGCCTGCGCTGCCGATACTGTGAATTGTGGGACTCAAGTGGCTGCCGTGGCTCTCACTCTCCACACTCCTGATATTCATCTAAGAACAAATATGGTGAGCGCCTACAGTGATATGCCGCTCTGTTCTTATAACAAGACTTTTAGTATTAAGGTCATAGAACAACTCACAGTCCTCTCTGTTTTTCTCCTTTGTTATCAAAGCGAACACCGAAAGGGTATATTCAGTGAAGTAACACTTTGGGTATGACAGGGTCATGGCATTAGCCCCGCCCCACTGCGCGCGACAAGCAGTCCGCTGTATAGGGTGTTCAATGATAGCGGCCATCGGGAAAAATGCCTCTGGTTCGATCCCCTCCCACAACACTCTTCCCAGTGCAGCTTCTGTTATTTTCAGTTCAATATTTCAATAGTTTGATAGTTTTTAGTTTTAGTTCAATATTTCAATAGTTCAATATGCACCATATATAGAGCGCATGTGACGCAGTGGTTAGAGGTGCCCTGCGTCGCACACGAGGTCAGTGGTTCGATCTCGCGCTCATGGCTCACCAAGCCATCCATCCCTCCGGGGTCGGTGAAATGGTAGCAGACAGGTCTCAGACTTGTCTGGGAGGATAAGCAGCACTGACTCGGTTCAGCGGGAGGCCACCGCGAGTCATTGTAAAGGCCAGATGTGCATTCAATCACCTCAAACGAAGTTAAAAATTGAAGTCGAATGCATGGCGCATCCCTCAGGGATTGATCAACGCCGAGAGCTTTATCCTTTAGCTTTTTATGCACCACATCACTAAAATACTATAGCAAACCAGATTTCATACCGTAATGCCGTAACCAAACGATTTATTCATTTGAACCATTTATTTAACAGCCTAATTCTCAAGAAAATGTAATGTATTAGTAATTACTGAACGTTGTTTTGCTAATAGTAAGTGGGTGTATAGAAGACCCTCCATCACTAATCGACACCAAGACCTCTGTTGTGAAGCGTCGTGGTAAGAGATCGAACCAGTAACCTTCTTCCCTATGGTCGGCCTCACTAACCCTTTGGGCACCACAGGCCACTCGCCCCCACCCTACAGCGGGACGGGATTAGAGTTCGTGACCTTGCCATAACCAAAGTGATGATGCAGATATTCACATGCATGTGATTTATGCTCTCTTCTTTATTTTTTTCTCCTTCGTAGTCGAATCTATTGAGTTGGTGCAAAAGTAATGTCTGTTTAAGCGTTGCTGAAATTTAACGTTTGCTATTGGAACAAAGTCTTAGATCAGTAAGGCCTTTTATTATTGTAATGCACAATTTTCGTTCTATGTCTTATTGCTAACAACGTTTCTCTCGCGATTTATTCTAGATTTACTTCAGACTATGGAAAGGGCGTTGCTTGTTGCTAAAACAGTAGCGGTTTCAAATCGTGTGTTCAAGATGCGTCGCAAAGCAGCAGAGATAGCTCACAACATCATTAAGATATTTCGGCCAAAAACTGATAACGAAAAAAAGAAGCCATGGTTTGAGAAGTTCCGTAAGGGAGACGAGAGCTGTGAAGAAGAGGAACACAGTGGCCGGCCATTGAAAGATGATAATGTTCAATTGTAAAGAATCATCAATGCTGATCCTCTCAAAACTACAGAAGATTTTGCGGAGAATTTAAACGACGACCATGCTACGGTCACTTGTTATTTCAAGCAGATTGGAAGGTGAAAGTTTGGCGCAAAAGTAACGATGGTTCAATAGTTGCAGCAACCGACAGCTACATGTGGCAAAACGAAGGCTTGAAAAGTTGAACGAATTATTTCGAGTTGGCTACAAGATTTTGTCTCATCCTTTTTAATTGCCAATCCTCGAGCCCATCAACTGCCACTTCTTCCAGCATCTCGAAAACTTTTTGCACTGAAAACGTTGCCTCTATTCAAAGGATGCAGAAAATGCTTTTCAAAAGTTCGCCGGATTCCGAGGCATCGATTTGTATGCTACTGATAGGCAGGGTTATTTTTCGTTGACAGAATTTGTGGATTATGATGGTTTCTACTTTGATCAATAAAGATGTGTTTGAGCCTAGTTATAATCATTTAGAAATTCATGATATGAGACAGCCATTACTTGTGCACCAGCCTTTGTAACACTAGTTGGTTTGCTTTCGCGTGAAAAACGATGTTCCTCCTATGGGAGCTGCCAGTCATTAAATCTCCTCGCAATTGGAAATCGTCCTTTGTTAGCATATCATCCTCATCTTTCGCAGTAGTTGCCACGAATAAAACTAGTAGCTAAAGCGCAAAAAATAGAAATAGGCTAGAAAATCGGATCCCTTAGACGGTGTCGTTTTTATTAAAAACAGTTCAGTTGCTGGGTACACTGTTTCAAGCATCTTACGCCGCCGAATATCCGACAATCCTCGTCCTTGCTGTAAATCGGTTCGTCGCAGTGATTTTTCCAACAAAACTGGATTTAATATTTGACAGAAGAAAAACGACGGTACGACAGCATGGAAACTGCTGTGTTATTAAGTGTACAAATATGACTTCGCCGTCTTTCCTCCTACTAGTACCAAGTAAAAGAAGGATGTACAGATTCAATTTTTTGTTTGAAGGTGCGTCAAAAGCGCTACTTGTTCGTATGTTTTTTATATACGAAATAATTCATATGTTGGTTTTATGGCGCTTTGAAGATGGTGACATATGTACCCGATGAACACCGTTTTTTCTAATTTGCAAATTTGTAATTTGAATTTGGTGATTTCATGTGATAATTTGGCTGTCGGAAGGGTAAGGTGGGTAATGTAAAACCTCCTGAAATTTCCCACCTGCGCTCTTCTATGACTTTTCTGATCGGTTTTGCAACAAGAAGTAGAGCGTTATCATGCAGCAAAATTGCGAAGTTCGTGCCGTTTGAGTTGTTTAATATGATTATTGCAATGAAATTGCAGCTACGGTATCATTCAATTGTTCATTTTCTTGCAACCAAGTTGGTATACAACTCGCCTGTACTTGTTCTAAGATGGAGCTCGCTTCAAGATTTATTAACCTTGTGTGCCGCTTCAGTAGCATTTTCCTCTAAGCGCCATTCGTGCATGAATAGCAAGCGAATTTATTCCCTTGACAGCTCCATCTTCGAAAACGCATGTGCAAGTCATATTTCGAAATCTTCGCAAGAAAATACGCAATTTAACAATACCAAAGTCAAGCAAATTCAATTATCTTTGGTATATAAGTTACAAATAAAGACTTCCGTAATAGTGTTTTTCAGATGCAAAAGTCATCATCTTCAAATTTTTATAAAGGCCATCATATAATATATTTTGTACATAAAAATATATAAATAAATAGCGTTTCTAACACCCCTTATAACAAGAAGAGGGAATCTACACATCCTTATTTTTACCATTATTGCAGCAAAAAACGGAAGAGTCATATGTGTACTCCTAATAATTCGCTTCGCTTCTTCATTTTTCGGAATAATTCCTAAGTGATTTCAATTATATGCAGGTAACTTTACTTCTATGCTGCCTTTTTTCTGCTCTGAATAGCTCGCTCTTTTTTACTGGAGAAGTATATGGGCTATGGAACCCGTATATTCCAACATTTCATTTTACAAGTGAGTTTGATAGTTTTTATGCAAAGAATGCTTAGATACATATATGACGCAGAATTTCCATTTATGAAGCATTTTAATGTAGCTTCAAGAGAATTAGTTCTCCACTTTCTTTCTTCTAACGTACCCAGTGCAAGCCAGTGTCCGTTAGCTGCTGGTAATTGATTCTGGCTAAACAACAGCGTTTGATTAAGAACATTCGAAGCTTCAGCTAACATTTCGTAATCCCGTTTTTTAACAGACGAATCATCTTTTATTGCCATTCTTGCGCGTTCTACAGCATTATACTTCGGCGAGTTTGTCTACATTGCAAGTTTCTTCACCTACCTCATTATCGTCGTGTTTCTACTATTCAATGTATGTCAGTGAGCCTTTTCTTTACTTCACTCAGCCAAATGTTCCACAGAATTGCATGAAAAGAGCTTTATCCGCAAAAAAAATTCTCTAAATAACGTTTGTTTTTCAGCGGCAACAGTTCAGTTCATTCCATGCAGAGCTTCCGCTATTGTTTCACTCTTTTCAAGTATTTGCTTTATCAGCAATCTTACTCTATATTTGGTTTTATCCAATTTCTGATTCCGCTCCCTACGGTCATATTGTAAATGCCGTCGTCCTTTTCCGTTTTGGTCTAGCTCCTATTTCATTATTCATTACAAACAGGTACAGCTTTTTACAACTTATTCCCTTTCGGTAGTTCCAAATATTACTCGGAAATTATCTTACTATTTTTGTTCAGTTGATTATTTGCGTCGCTCAGAGACGACGAAGAAGAGTGTAGATTCTAGCGCAACTTCAAATTGATTAACTTAACATTAAATATAGAGTTTTCTCATGAATTTTGGCACTAGAGCAGTAAGCACCGATTCTACAAAGTGATTTAGACAGTTCAATAAAAACTCTCAGTATGCGCCATCAATCCGAACACATTCCTGTCAGTCAACAGATTAAAGCCCCGCTCATAGACCTCCTAATCCTTAGACTCAAAGAAGGGTCTCAATTATAGGCGCGAATATATGATGTCTCGTAACTTCTTCTTGCTCATGAAATGCTGCAGCGACCTGAAGAGGTGATAGTCCTACGGCGACAAGTTAGGACTATACGGCGGACTATCTAGCGAAGTCCAGCCCGATCAACTTCTTTTTTGACAATTTAGCGACATACAGCTTTGCGCTCTCTCGACGCAGATAAAGAGGGGCAGCGATGACCTGACAAGTCTGATTAGAATGGTCCAGGTGCTCACAGTAGCGCTTGACGGTAAGAGGCAGTACATGATTGCTCTCGAAGGAGGCTGTGCATCGAGTCCCAGTTCGTGCTTGTAAGGCATCAAATTGCTATGAAGGTTTTGTTGTGCGGTCAAAATGCTACAATTACACACAGTGTTGTTGCCAAGAGAAAGTTCAGAAAGTTCTGCATAAAGCAATATTAATTCATTGCCTGGTAAATGGCAGAAGTTTGTGTTTGTGCTGAAGACTCGCGCGGCATGTGGCTCTGACAAGACCAACGAAATCGCCGAAGCGTACGTAAGCCAGTGGCGTAACAACTCGGAAAAGCTAAATTGGCCTATACGGATTTATTAAAACTTTAAAAAGCGAGGTCTTAGAAATAGTCGAATAAGGGACATGAAGAGTGTTATATAATGAGTTCCTAGTGCAAAAAAATATGTAATTCAATCACGTCATTGTCCTATGTAATCTTATTCTTCCAGAACATACCGCGTACAGTTATTCGATTGTAAACGGCATCTTTTTGGTACGACGAGTGTGGCTGTACAATAGCAGGTCATCAATCCTCCAAACAGCATCAAAATTCTTTAAAGAACTTTTCGAATTTGTTTCCATTTAGTTACAATCAAATTTATCACATTGGCTGCATGTACCCTAAATACTGTTATCAATAAACTATTTATAATAAGTTATAAAATAATACTCAATGTGTATTCAATCAGAATTCTTTATCAACAGCTCATAATCGAAGAATGAGTGGTAATCAAAGCGGTGTCTTTGGTGGTATAGTGGTTAGACTCGCTCTGTGGTTTGAGTGAATCGCGAGTTCTACTCTCATGTGAGGTCGAGTTTTTGCCTAGCACTCTTTGCTTTTGGATGAACAATTGGCGCATTTAATAGAATCTTGGAGTAAGTAGCAATATAATATGTGTGTTAACAACAAAAATTGAAGAATCTTTGTGTGAAAGAAAAATGCTATCTATGTAATGCTGAGATTTGATGAGTCGCAGGTAATGATCAACGGTTTTGTACAACCCTTTACTTATATGATCACGAATGCACAACTTTGGTATCAAGGCCTCAGTTCACCTAACGTATCGACAGTTTCGTCTTTTTCAGAGCCTATGATCTAAGTCGGCTATGTGCAGTCATTTCTCATCATTGTGGCCTACGTCTTCTTTGTCGTTCAAGTCAAATCTTCTTTGGCGTGACACCGCTCAAATAAAGATCCTCATCTGATGGTGTCCAACGCACAAGATCTTTGTTGTCTGTCAGTGATCGCCACATTAAATTATCGGTACTTCCCGCGAGTGTTAGAAATCATTGTAAAGCGTAAATCCTTAGCTAACGCAATATGTAAACGATTTCTGAAGAAGTCTTTTTAAAATGCTTCAGTAAAAGTAAACATTTGTGTTTCACATGCGCATATTTCTCGTAGTACTAAGCTCTTTCTTTAGACTAATAGTATTCATTCGATAGCGTAGGATTTAACGGTTTCAACGCTACGTTCATTTTCTAAAAATAAGATCGAGTTTGACATTTTTGGGTGCTCTAGTCTACCAGGAATCTACGGTCGGGGTGTGTGGTCACCTTAGGTTCGATGAGTCCGCTCGCCATCGATCAATCGAAATAGATTGCGCGTCACATGCAAGGTAAAATTTCTGTTCGAAAGTAATTTCCAATAAAACGTATGACTCTGGCACTACGAGATTTCCCTCTACACGTTACTATGTTGGAAAGAAAGTTTCTGTCGTTTGATAAAACATTCAAATTTATACATGTATTCGGACAGCAAACAACAACAGCTATTCTTCAAAATAAGAGCTATCATTATCCACTACTTCTTGCCATCGGTCCACTAGGTTTCGGATCTGATCGAATTACCACTCCTTCGGCTTTGAATCAGAGAACACTTGCCATGCTTCTTCAATTTCATCGAAAAATCCAATTCGCCGACCTTTCAAAAGTTGTTGCATTGATTGTAAAGGTCATAATCGGATGGAATAACGTCTGGACCATATGTTGGATGCGGTAGAATCTCAGCTCCGTCTAATTCCTCAAACGTTGCCTTGTTCTTATTAGGGTGTGTGCAGTCTTGCGTTGTCTTGCTGAAACAAAGCGCGCTTTCATCGAACAAGTCCTGGGTACTTCTCGGCCAACTTGTCGTATACTCGGTCCAGCTGCTCGCAGCAAAGAACCTTTCAAATGATATGAAAATCACACGCGATTCATGCGGGAAAACGGCATTCCCATCCAAACATTGGAAATTTCCTTTCCAAACTAATAATATGCCCTACGTGTTTCCATCTAATAGTTGAATTGCGTGACCAATGTAAAACATAAGTTTATCTTGAATTTCACAGCGTTTCGATAAAGTCTTTTCGAAAAACGGCCACTTACCGCTTCAGCTAAAAATTTAAGTTATCGAATGAGTATCAACACTTTTATGAAAGTTCTTGTCCAACAAAGGAGATTGGTTTTCAGTTACAAGCTATCAAACGGGAAAAAACCAAGACGACGCTTAGGATATCACATCAATCATAAATTAATCAGTATTACTCAACTTGTCTCGATGCACGGCTACAAAAGCCAACACCGGAAGAAGAGCAGTCGCTGTAGATATTCAAGGCAAATCATCGCAGCTCATGAAAGCGAGATTGCCAAAACGCTAGTCACATTGAAGATTTATAAAAATCTATTAGCTCTACATCGAAAAGAGGATATTATAACCCACACCGAGACTCCGTGCAAATCATAGTTTGGCTATTGCTTTTATATGTTAGCTAATACTAATCGGACTACTACGGGATGGATTGGCTCCAAAGCTTAAAGGTTGTTTCGATCTATCGAGTCGTCTTCCTTGGTCCAGCTGTTAAAGGTGTGAATTATGGAGATTAATTTGCGACCTTGGCTGTCACCATTCGCTTTCCTGTCATATCCAGCGACGAATGGAAAGCGTCTACGATTATATGTCATTTTGTACTCCTTCAAAAAGTTTTACTATCAAAATTGCAGAACGATGTACACACAGCTTTGATTAGGTCTTTTATTTCTTCACCGTATTGGGATTCGAAAGCGGAAGGATAACTTGAGTGGGACAATGCGATTGATTGGCTCCCCTGTATGAGACGTCGTTTATGTAATATGGCGTAAATTTGATTTCTTATTAGAAAATTTCGTCACTTTTCCGTTATCTGCCCCAACTCCACGTCTTGAAGAAACGTTTTTCCTAGTTGCTTTCAAAGTTGATCAGTTATTCGATATCTTAAATCTTGAAAGTTTTGGAATGTGCTACATTTTCAGAAAGGTCCTTTGGTACAGTCTATCAACAATAACCGTCGACTTGATTGTTATGGAAAGCATGAATCGGCACTAAAAACAGTTCAGTCGAAAGCGTGGTCGAAATCACAAAAGGTCTTGTTTATCACTTTTTTTCCATGACGGGTACGATATAAAATACAACTTTTTGTATTTCGCGTCTTGCGTTGCCAAGGATAAACATGGACAATGAATAAAGGTATAAGGCCATGTTTTCTTCTACCAGTATCCCGTATCGCCAACGTATGTGCGCCGAAACAACACGTACGTGAAGGAGCCCTCCGACTTTATCCTCCTATTCACTGCGGTTGAGAAGAAAGCTCTGTGGTACTCTAATAAGCATAATATTACTTCCATCATATCATGGGAATGTTACAGCTTTTCATGTGCAAGTTTCCCATTGAAAGCCTGAATATCATTCGTCTTTATTATCACTTGCTACCAACCTCCGCCATGTCCACGATACATCGAGTTGTGTTTACTGCATCAATATTGAAGAAAGGGACTTATACAATGAGCTGCAATCGATGATATTTCGAAATTCGGAGGGCTACATAAAGCTAACAGAGATGTAAATTATGATTTGAAGCGCTAATCGCGCCTTTCGTACAGCAATCAATTTATTGGTGGCCAATGTGACAACCTTTTCAAAGAAGGGTTATGCACGGAAAAAGGGTGCAGTACGGCGGCAAGCTAGCTTAACTATTCTATCAAGCCCCATAGCTCGCAAAGAATGCGTTGTATAACTTTGCCAAAGTCATTCCAATCATTCGAAGCTTTCATGCTCCCTTCTTATGACAGCGAGAAGTACTCCAAACCTGCACTTGATCAGACCTAGTTGAGCGCATACAAGGCCATTACAGTGGTGCGAAGGTGATTCTAAGGCAGCACGGTCAACTTGTGTGTCTTTCGATATCAAAAGCTTGCAAAGACTATCGGATGTTGTCCTGAACTTCTCACCACTTCTCAAAATCAACGATTTACTCTTTTGTGCACAATGAATATCTCTCATTGCTATAGGCAGAAACGAGAGAGTATTGTCTTCTTTTGCATCTAGTCACTAAGTATATTCTTTCCTTTTTGTATATGCGAGCTCATTACTAATTGTTTTGAGAAAGAGTTCTCATATATACTTGAGGAATGTGAATTCCATCTGATTGTTAGGAAAATTGAGAAAAAATTGACTTTAAAGAGTCCAGAATTGATCCTTTCCAATTTGGCGTCGTTGAACCCCTCGGTCCATAAATAACTCTACGAGTTGACGTCAATACATGGGCAGGTTATAAAGATGCTATCACCTGATTATAATGTATATTCCTTCAGAATGCTCTCTTTGCCATGAAGTTTTCAACTGTTACATTTTCTGCATTTCATCAATCGGTACCTAACTGAAATGCGCTAAATGTAGCCCATAAAAGGCCACTTTTTACAGTCTAATGTACAGAAAAGGATTGAATTCTTATGCACATCGAACGTGCGACGTCTTTTCTAGGATGACCATTACATATAGATTAGACATGTGTGCGTCAAAATAATGTCTATGATTTTAGAAAACCTGTTTTACCCCTCTCGAAAGGAAGGTAGGATTATAACAAGGATACTTCGAAATTCTAGTGATTCACTGCTTTTTTCGCAGTTTTATGATGTCACATATATACATATAAGAAATGAGTGGTGAGCAAAAACGCGGCCTCAGGCGCGAGTCGAATCGGAATCGTCCCCGGTATAGATGAAACGCAGGTTTGATTCCCGTCTGAGGCCGTGTTTTTGCTCACCACTCAATTCTCTTAGGTATAACGATGATTATATGCAGTTCCATAGCAATGATACTTGAAGCGCACTGTCTCGAACTATGAAGCCTATCAGATTTGACTCCTATAATCGTACCATACCTCTGTTATTCTCTACACATCGAGAATAACCCCCAATGAAGTCAAAGAAATTAACATGTATGTTGTGAAAGTGACGAAAGTTTGCATGAATTGAGGAAGCGTCTAACACACTAATAAGAGATCTCCATAATACGATTGTATCTCTAACTGAGTCTCTCTCGCAGTCTCTATGTGATTGCACATTCAGGACCAGCATGGCTCCCATTCCTATGAGGTCGACAAATTGGACTGAGCACGGCTGTTAGGAGTATAGTGTTGATTTGATACTACTTAAGTAGGCAATCACGAGTCATGCTGTAAGCCGTATACGCATCCATTCACCTCCCTCGATGTTTTATGAACAACTATACCCTTAAGAATCGTCAACGCCGATGAACCTTCTTTTTGTCTTCAACGAATGTTTAAGCTATAACGATAATGACGTTTTTGAGCACGTTTTTTACGAGGCATCAGCAAAATGGGAGCTGCACGTCATTCTCAGTTCCTTCATTTCGTCTAAACTTTGAAGGACTCCTGCTTCCAAATTGCCGACTCCAAAAGTCTTTTCAAAAAATTCATCCCTTTGCCGCAAGTTTTTTTTTTGATATTCTCTAGCGATACTGACGACTGCGATGTAGCCACTACTTTTCTATGCTATTTAGCAAATTTTAAACTCTTCTAGAACTAAATCTGCAGTCACATAACCTATAAGAATTCAACATTTACCTCTCCTTTAGCAGTGTTACAATGTTACACTTATGTATCCAGTGATATGGAGTGATGCAAATTTTGAATCTCAAGAGGAAGTTGAACCGCGCTTCAGCTATATCGGTGGCACGTACTACCACTACACCACCGTGGCTAACGTTCCGCTACCATTGTTTCTTCAGTGTTCAACTTCGCGCTCAGATCGAATGCTCTGCATATCATTCAACACCATTGAACAAAAGTTTGAAGCTATTTTCTGGGAGCGACAAGAACTGAAGATCTTCCGGGAAATTTTCGAGCATTTGAATTGGAAGCAGTCGAATAAATCAATTTGTTCCAGGTAAAATTATGAACACCTACAGTTACCCATTCCACGATCAGTTCTTTATCTTCGGTATAGTCATGGGTTCTACTCTCTTGCTGTTGAATTTGCAAATGATGCTGGTAATCATTTACATATAATTCTACATTTTTCGTAAGATTTCTCTTACTGGTTTCTCTAAAATCAAACAGTTGATTTTGTGCGTGTCGTTGAAGGGCTAGAAAATACTTCAACGTTAGCAATACTCATACTTTATGTTCTTCCGCATTTAACTTAACAATATGAAGGTCATTCGGCAATCCAAATCTTTGTGGATTCTCTCGGTTTATCGTCTCATCTTCTTTGGCTCCGCTGCCGATGTTGTGAATTGTGGAGCACAGATAGCTGCCTTGGCTGTCACTCTTCGAACTCCCGCCATTGATCCAAGGACAAATTTCGTAAGAGTCACACTTAATCATGTGATGCTCTAATTTTCCTAACAAAGTTTTCAACGTCGAGGTATTAGATTGAATTGCACGCAGCTAAGGTTCTTTACTGTTTTTCTCACTGCAGTCGAATTTTATATTGAAAACTTACATTCAGTGATTTCACACGTTGACAACGATTTGAGCTGTTATCAGCTAAGGCCGCACGCCGCGTGTGCGGCGCGGCGGAGGTCAATATTATTACGCCTTGCAATGGAAATATGGGAATTTGTTTAGTAATCTGAGCTACAAAAAGATATTATCGTAGTTAAATAATGAAATACAGCAGAGGAAACTTTTGAAAAAGGTTTTATAGTTGAAAGCAGGCTTTGTTTTCATCCAGGTTTTCGGTCATTCGATAACTTGAGAAATGCCTGTTCTTCCGCTACGTTTGCTCTGTGAAATAACTTTGTGAACATGTTCTACTAACGAGGAAAGACAAGGTTTCGCAAACACACTTCCTTTTAGTGAATACCTGCCTTTTCCTTCGAGATCCGAGGTTTTAGGAGAAAGCATCGCCATTGCTTCTGCTACAGATACCTTTTTCGATGTCTCTTCTATCATATTTTACCATTTACTGGCGACAGAATTTTCTTTAGTGACGATAAAAATCCACATTTGATTATAAAACTACCACAACGTCATTGTAGACGCCACGCTAGCCGCGCAGGATTTCAACGTCGTTTTCAACGTGTTAATACGACTGATTCGCCTACGGGTATAAGAATTCATTTCGCGTCTAAATGCTGACGGCCATTGAATTTACCTGCATTTGAAATTTGCTCTCCGTACCACCTTCCTTCACATTTGCCAGCAGTTGCTGAGAGAAACTAATGAGCAAAGGTGCAAAAATGAAAAATCAATTTGAAAATAAGCTCTCCTGTAAAACATCCCATCTTTGATTTCTATAGTAGTTACTGGGTTTACTGTTCCGAGCATCCTACACCGCCGAATATCCATCAATCTTCATCCTCGCTGTGAATCGCCTCGTCGCTGTAGTTTTCCCAGTGAAAATGGAATCGTTATTTGACAGGAAGAAAACGATGGTATGACAGCACAGGAACTGCTTCATCTCAGTTTTCCCAATTTTCGACTCAATAAAGCAATTCTTAAATAATTTTAATTTGCAGACGGCTATATTCCTGTGCTGCTTCTTCGGCGCAGTGAATAGTGCATTTTGTCTTTCTGGAGAGCTTAATATGCTGTGGAACCCATCTGTTCCAACATTCTATTTTACAAGTGAGTTCAAGTTAAATATTTCTAAACAATGGCTAAATTCATGAGGCGCAATATTTCTCTTTATGAAACTCTGTGAAGCAAGTTTTCAGGACACAAGCCGTGGTAAAAATTGCGTAATCTCAAGTTGCTTACAGATGAGTCATCTTTTATTGCCATTCTTGCGCGCTCCACATCATTCTACTTTGGTGAAGTTGTTTACAGTGCAAGTTTCGTCGTCTACCTTATCATCGTTCTGTTCCTACTATCCAATGTAAGTTATGAGGCTTATGACCTATTCCACAAATCTTTGATACGGCTCTCGGCGTTGATCAATCTCTGAGAGATGCTCCATGCATTCGCCTTCAATTTTTAACTTCGTTTGAGGTGATTTAATGCACATCTGGCCTTTACGATGACTCGCGATGGCCTCCCGCTGTATCGAGTCTGTGCTGTTTATTCTCCCAAACAGGTCTACGATCAGTCCGATACCAATATGCCGGCTCTGGAGGGATGGATGGCTTGGTGAGCCATGAGCGCGAGATCGAACCAAGCGAGATTCTATAACATTGCTTGAAAAAGGCTATATCTGTGAAAAAAGTACTGATTTACTAACGAATATTATTTTAGCGACAACTGATCAGTTCAGTCCCCGTCGAACTTCCGCTACTGCCTCACTCTGTTCAAGTATTTGCATTCTCAACAATCTTACTTTATTTATGGTTTTATCCACTCTCTGATTCCGGCCACTGCAATCATATCGTAAATACGCTCGTCCTTTTCCGTTTTGGTGCAACACCTATTTCATTATATATGACAAACAGGTACAATGCAACGTAACACTTCCTAACACTTTTATTGTTGCGGCAGATTCGACCATACTTAGAAGATTTTTATATTATACTTGATAAGTTAGATATTCGAGTAGCCCAAAGGCTTAACGTCATAAATAATCGAGGAAGATGTGGACTTCAGCACTTTCCAGTTGAGTGTTGGTTCATTGATAGGACAATAATTGCTTTCTTGTAGCTCTATTCGAAAGCAATACTAGGGTTTATCGAATACGTCTTTGCTAACCGTAAGCGTTTCTTCCTATATTTCTCGGTCACTTGCCACTCATACAGTGATGGGAATGAGAAGACTCGAAATGTTCGGCACGAAACCGAAGAATGCGAAGCACTCTTTAGCGAACTATGTGAAAATATTTATGATATTCCAAACTTGGGAAATTATATCATTAAAAAAGCATACTAAGGATGGTGGAAGGCGTTGAGAATGCGGTATCCTAAAGTATGACTTAAAAAGCCAACCCAGGTTTTCCAGAATTGATCAGCAAGGGGAATGGTATAGTCAAAATACGATTTATAGCGACAGTATAGAGGCATCAGAGTTCAAGTATGGTCTTTCACAATCCATGCGGTAAGTGAAAATGACACGTTCATAACAATACAAAGACCTGAATAGTGATACAACGTGTTTTCAGTGCTCCTGAGTACTTTTCATAAAATTTTGCACAACAGTTAACTCATGCACTTTGAATTTTTATCCTTTCAGAACATACCGTGGGCAGCTTTCCGATTGTAAGCGGAAATTCCTTGGTACGACAACCGTAGCGGTACAGTCACAGGTCACTAATCGTCTAAACAGCATCAGAAATCCTGGACAAACGTCTTGATTCTAGTTTCATTTTGTTACAGTCAGATTTATCATAACTGTTCCAGTATGCTCCTGACTCCTTGACAGTAAATGGTCCTAATCATAGCAGCTGTCGATAAGTTCTGATATTGTCAGCAATAGATCAGATATGATAAATGCACAAAACACTTCTCAAATATTGAAATGAGCTGTCGTTTACGTTGGAATATTCCAAGTGTTTCAGAAACAATCTTCGCTAGTACAAATTTTTTTCATTAATGACTGAGAGCTGTGGCTGAGAGAAAGCACATGGCTACTGGGGCATTTCCACTCATTTTCAATGTCATATTTAATGTCGCTTTACTTCTTTAATATCTCACACGCATTGCGATGCACAGAGAAGATGCATCAAGAATCTTCTGCGCCGAATTTCCTAAAAGAATTTTTTGCCCTCGCTGTCTGAATGGCGTACATGTAGTGGAATTTTGCACCTGTATCACTGAAAAGTGTGCCAAATCTCCACTTGTGGGGCAACCCAAAATCCAGCAATTAGATTTGTTCGTTTTTTTTTTTGAGAACAGTTCAACCGATTTCAATCTGTGTCTAGGTGTTCTATGTGGGATATCGTGGTGACAGATGAATGTGCCTGTGAATAATCCAAAAAGCTGTCAATACATCGACATTTTCGAAGGCCTATGCATTCTGCAGAAATTTCTATCGTACTGTTCGATTGTTGGTTTAAATCTTGTATCACGTTGTTGCAAGCGTGACTGCGGTTTCAGTTCGCAATCAGAGCGCACTCACTTTTGTAGTTTGCTTCAAAAGCCAAACGATCATAGAAGTGTCAACGCTGAGATTCTTTGGAGCATCATGTGTAGCCTTGAGAGGATTAGCTTCGATGATTGTGCTCGACTGGTCTTCAATAACTTCTCATGAATCGCCGTTATGTTCCGCATTTTCAAGGCTCTCGTCTCATTTGCGAAGCTTCTTGAACAACCAATTCAATGTGTTCGTCAGAAGTTTGTGAGCCAAGTGCATGTTTGATGTTGCGAGTTGTCTCTGTTGCTCTAAAACCCATTTTAAATTACGGTCCTAACACCGTAATTATTTATGCATCGACCAACAGCCTCTTAGCGGTCTAGTACGAATTAGAAACACAAATAATACGTCATCAGCAATGACATGTCAAGCAAGAAATGTGCATTGAAATGTTATATAATATCACCACATTTATTGAGAAAATGTTCCAATTCTAACGGCACAATGGCAAATTTCGACAATACATAAATCGCAATTATGTTTGTAGCAACCCAACACAGCCTGATGTGTTAGTCGTGCTAGCCAACGAAGCAGAAGTCCTGTGTATACATCACAATGAAGATCATCAACGACGCAGTGGTTATAATATAATTTCCGCTGATATTTTTGATTCTTTCATAAAGGTTTTCTTCCTTAAGGAGTTCTTGTTGATATTTTACCAACGTAAAAAGTAAGCTTCTTTGGTTCAGATATTTCAACAACCCGAAATTGAGCTTTTTCGCTTGGATTATACGATGATAATTCCTTCACAGACTTCGTGCTACACTCAAGGAAGGCAGTCATGTTTGAGATCGCTCAAACAATATTCATAACGTAGACATTATATGCTGTAAGATATCTTACGATCCCACGGACCTCCCTCTTTGAGGGATCCCGCCCGGTTAGTCGCGAGGGCACGTGGCGCGTCCCCAGGTGGTGGATAGGGGAATAAAACGCGAACCAAAAGCGACCGTGTGCTTCCCAGAGACGCAGGTGGATTCAGGGGACGAGCTCCCTGCTTCTGCAGTGCCGACTTGACAAAACTCTATTTCTACGAGTCAAGTCGGCCAAAAGCCTGCAATCAAGCGGCTGGGAAGTACATGGGAGGCGGTTAGGAGTCGCCTCCAACAAATAAGCTCCTCCCGCTCCTCCGAGAGAGACTGGCAAGCTACTCGTGAGTACCCAGCCCCCACGTTTAGAGCCTGGCAAGCTACACGTTGGGTATTAAAAATGCCAAAAACAGTAACAAATATGGGCCTCATTCCCCTGACCCCGAAAGAGCCCCTGGTACGGCAGCGCCAGGTAGGACGAGTACGGAGAGGCTGCTAAAATCTCAGGGCCGAACTAGGCTGCCAAGATCGAAACGGACTAAAGTGACGATCTGTACCTACAATGTAAGAACCCTTGCTCAACAATCCGCTGTAGAAGATCTGTTGATTCAAGCAAGAAGAATAAGGTACGATGTCATTGGCCTGGCTGAGACGAGAAGGCGCCATCCTTTTCACGCTGTCTATGACACCGGAGAAGAACTGTTCCTTGGAACATGCGATCGCAGAGGTGTCGGTGGCGTTGGCGTCCTCGTCAAATCGAATTTGACCGTGAACATTGATTCGTTCGAACAACTAACAACCCGCATCGGACGATTACGGTTGAAACGATGTGGTTCTATGCCGGCTTTGACCATCTTCGTTGCTTACGCACCAACATCAAGCTATGACGAAGACGAAGTCGAAGCGTTCTATATGGACCTCGAAAAATTCTTCAGAGAAGATCATACATTCTTCAAGGTCATTGTCGGAGATTTTAACGCAAAAATTGGACCTAGAAGAACGTCTGAAGAACGTCACATAGGGACCCACGGACTAGAATGGAATGATCAGGGTGAGAGGCTATCTGAGTTTATCATGACGACCCCAAACCATCCATGGTAACTCGCAATTCCAAAAGCCTCTCTCTCAGCGATGGACGTGGGAGTCTCCCAATGGAGAGTACCATAACGAAATAGATCACATCATAGTAAATCGAAGGTTTTGCCTGACCGACGTCGCTGTTGTTCCCAAGTTCTACACGGGATCAGACCATCGCCTCCTTCGCGCAACGTTCCGATTTTTCGAGGAGAGGAGAGAAAGCCGCTAAATACAAACAACGACAGTCCCAGAACTATTATAAACTGGGATGAATTCAAATCATTAGTCGGCTCTTGGGAAGATACCGTTGTCGACAACATCGACGAAGAATACGATCGACTCGTTGAATATCTTCACGTTGGCGCTAAAAAAGCCGAAAGTCCTAAGGTCACGAAGAGACGCTTGTCTCCGCAGACACTCGAGCTGATACGTCAACGTGGAATCGCACGAGCCGCAGGCAAACCGAAACCTTACGTCCGAACTTGCGAAACGATGCAGAGAAGCGATAAAAGAAGACCTCAAGAGAGAAGAGCAGCAGTTATGGCAGAAGCTAAAAAAAAAAACAGTGTTTACCTGTGTTTGTCCCGCAAAGTTGCCGAGCTACATCTCTGGGTTCAGTTCGAGGACACAAAAATTTCGTGGGGGACAAACGAAGAGTGGATGAGGGAAAGTTACGTGGGGTGGAGCGCGAGTTGGGAGGTGGTCGGCTTTAGGGAGTGCGTTGTATCGAAGCTTCGGCAGTCCCCGGAGGGTGTCCACTGTTCCCCCGGCCGGGGGAGGAGGAAGGCGATTGTGCCACGGGGGGAAGGAGGGCGAGAGAAGGGGGGGAAAATGGGGGGGCCCACCGGGAGGGAGGGAGCGGAGGGAGAGAGGGGCGGACGGACGAGCACGAGGTCGAAGAGCGGCGAGGATGGGGAGGGGGAGGGGGGGGAAGGGAGGGGGACAAAGAAAGGGGGGAGAGAGGGGGGAGGGAAAGGGAGGGGGGAGAGGAGAGGGGGAAAGAAGGAGGAGGAGGGAGACGGAGAGAAGAGAGAGAGAGGGGGGG
>JAHQIW010006075.1:0-60638 GCA_019055375.1 Parelaphostrongylus tenuis
AAAAACTAACTATATCATTGGAATTTTTGAAATCCGATCTATCTATTAGTTATTGAAAGTCTAAAGAAACAGTTTTGTTCAATGAAAAATGTTTGAATAAGAAATAAAAGTTTAACTTTGGTGTTTTAGCTTAATAATAGAGGCATTTCAAAAATACAATATGGCATGCAAATTCTTTTGATTTAAGCTATCTAACGATTACTAAAACTTTAAGTTGGCTTAGAAACTGCGTTTTCCGAGAGGGGTTGAAACAGGATACGGATAATGGAAAAGTACCCATAAATTATTTCGAAATGCTGAAAAGAATTATACAACGAAAAGCGCAGTTTTTCAATTTGAAGGACATTGTGGACGACCTGATCTCTATATGGGTCATAGGAAGTCAGGCAAAATTAGACATCATCGCGTGTTTGTTGATCAGCTAGGGGACTTCTGAGTAATTATATAGAGGTCAAAGAAGAATCGGTTTTCAAAATATGCTCAAACGAAGCTGTGCTAGTTGATAGTTGATACCAACTGCTGCAGGTTGGTATGTCGGGAAGAAAGGTAATAACCTTAACAGACAATCAGAGTATATGCGAAATAATCATTATTGAGCCACACATGTCATGTGGTCTGTTAAAAAGGGCTGACCTATAGAGCGCGATACAAGTGTTTCGACCTTGCAGTCCATCAACCGAGCACTTACCCTTTCTCATCTTTTGCCAGTCCTGTGTGGGTGCTCCAGTCCCCATACTAAGAGTCAGCAAAGACGAACGTTTTGCACTCTATGTCCAGTAAACAAGCGTAGTACACACGATTGCTCTTAGCCAGTATATTTAATATATCATATCATTTAATGTATCATAGATACACAGTATAGTCAGCAACCGTCTTATACAGGAAGACATCTCTAGTGAGGATGCTTTTTCCGAGCGATTATCCACTTTAGAAGATTCGACTCTATGCGATTACGATGACTTACATCGCGAGGGTGGACGACTGCGGACCAACGACTCACATTATCGCAGCTTCGAAGAAGACGAATGGATTTTCAAGCGAGTACTTATTTGGCACATAAGTGGACTATCGGAAGTCAGATATGGCCATCATATATGCGCTCAATTACTCCACGGCGCTCAATATGAAATTCAAGTTGCTGGACAGCGGGAATGTAGTGAAGAGAATGAAGAGTAGTAGACTCTCAGCCGGCCTCCTCGATGCCGTGATTCATTTTCACCACGCATTGGAAATCTACCTACCTTGTGAGAAAATTGAAACATCACGCAGTGCGATCAAGCACGCAGTCAATCGGACGATCTGAGAGTATCTGCAATGACGTGCGTTTGAGAGGAAATCCTCAGTTGCGAACTATGCCAACTATAAATAATCAAAGATACTGTGGAACACATTAAAATGATGAAAATGAAGTTACCTGGAAATGTGTCTGATCAGGCAGTAGCCAATGATCGTCAGCGACTGGATTCTCCGAGATATCAGACGCCAGCAAAAAGGCCATCAATTCCATAATGACAAGTCTTCACTCAACCAGTTGAAGAGAGATCTAATGCCGAGCTACTTTTAGGATAATCAGCATTTACAAAGCTACTCTTACACGCGACAGGAACAAGTAAGGAACTTACTGGAGCTTGTTCGAGTCACTCGGCGACCAACAGATGAAAGGATTGATAGAGGTGATTGCAAAGAAACTGGGTAAATTGCACGCATTTCTCACCAGTGTCACTGATAATGGCGTCTTCTCACAGCCCTAAAAATTCAAAGAACCTCCAATCTACAATCTATAAAGGTCGGGGTTCCTAATTGTAGGGGCTTCTCAAAGCCCAATGTGAAAAAATTCAGCCTGAAGGAAGCAAAAGTTGGGCAAATTATACAAGTCTAAAACAACAGCTACATCGGTTAGCCTATTACGTGGGCGAGTTTCATTAGTCTGAATTGAAGCTGTGGCGAGTATCGTCTATCTTACTATCATGCTGTAGTACATATTTTTTGATTTCTGTTGCCACTTTTTTATGGCAAATTACTGAGGAAATGTGAATGAAAATAAAAATAAAGCGGCATGTTTTTGTGTTAGGTCTTCTCATAAGTTTTAGCACTGAAGCCATAAACACCGAATTCATTTAACAGAAATAATTTAAACTGCTTGGTTTTAGTGCCATTCTATTGTGCATTTTCTTACCAATATTTCGGTGTTCAATTTGACTATACTTACTTTGAGGTGCGGCTCTCGTGGTGATATACTCACTCGCTGACTATGTACGAAAGGTGCGCAGAAGAAAATGCTTGTGAAGCAGCGCGCGAGATTAATGGAGCTCGGAGAGATAATGCGGTTGCAGAAAGGACTGCTAAAAAATGGTTCGCGAAGCTTAAAGCTACAGAGAACAACCTGGAGGATCGGTCGCGCTGGGGCCTTCCACAGGGATTCGCATTTGTCTTGCATGCCGCTTCACAAGCGATTCCCCTACTAACCATTCTGCATGAATGGGATGCGAATTTGTTCCCACAACAGCCCCATCAAGTGTGGTTAAATTGTATACCAAAATGTTCACAAGAAAATGCGCCATTGAATGATACTAAAACATTACAAATCCAATTACTTCCGATTGGTAAATTCGATGTTTATCGATCTAATGCCAGAACTTACGAGAAAGCCCAACATAAAAAGGACCATGGGTATACATTGTACTTGTTCAAGAAGATGTGTGTATCTTAGAGAAAACAGTAGATTTTTGCCTCATAATCCCATAAATGCAGAGCTGACTCGGGCTCGTGTAGTTTACTGGTTAAGGACATCTTGCAAGCGCGGATGTTTGCTTCGAATTGATGACCCAGTCTAATCAAGCCCACCATCCTCGATACTGGCAAGTTCCTACCATCTTTTTAGGACAATAGAAGCACTGACGTTAATCTCAATAGATCACTGAAAGCCATATCCCACATATGCACTTGGTCATCTCTGCGATGTTTGATGAGATCTAATGGATGTATGGCTCGTCATTTTTGTGTTGGCCTTCACTGAGCCTTTTGTCGCTTTTTGATTTTTCTCACCATATCACTTGTTAGGAGCACATGTGGCGCAGTGGCTAGAGTGCCCTGTGTCACACTCGAGGTCAATGGTTCGATCTCGCGCTTATGGCTCACCAAGCCATCCATTCCTCTGGGGTCGGTAAATTGCTACCAGATTGGTCACAGACTTGTCTGGGAGGATGAGCAACACTAACTCCGTCCAACTGGAGGCAACGGAGAATCATTGTGAAGGCCAAATATGCATTCATTCACCTCAAACGGAGGTAAAAATTGAAGACGAATGCATGCTCATCCCTCAGGGATTGATTAATGCCGAAAGCTTCATGCTTTATCCTTTTATCACTTGTTGCAAATACTATAGTTGAAAACCTGTAGGTTCTTTTGAACCATGCTTGTGGTCTGTTATGGATATGCTTACACAGCCAAATACACGTGTATGGGCCTTGGCAGCCTCGTCAGTTAGGCAGTACCCTTTGCCTTTAGCCAATCCTCTCGGGGTAACCCACCCCCTACATAAAGAGGACGCAGACGCACTATTTACATCTACCATTGAAGGGAAATATCACTAACTGGGCAGTCTTATACATTCGATTTCGTTTGGCTGGTATCGTATATGTATTTCAAATATATCTTACCTTTCGTTTCAAGTGTTTTCTTGAGAGCACACTCTGATTTCAATATGCCCAACAATTGTTTTCTAAACCATGTATATGCTTTGTTATGAGCACAAGTATTGGCCTGTATAAGCCTCGGAACACATGTATTGAGCTGCATAAGCTGGCCCATAGCAGACCACATGCATGGCGTAAAAATAATTAGGCATACAGCAATTTGAGCGTGGTTTCAACGAAACACTCGAAACATATGATATACATTTGATGTGGTACGATATCTGCCAAGAGCAAGCGAGTGTACATTCAGTGATATTTTCACTTAACGGCAGGTGTAAATAGTACGGCGCGCCTTCTCTGTATAGGGGTTGTGCCCTCTCGAGAGAATTGGCCAGAGTAAAGGGTAGTGCCCAAATGACAAAGCTGCCAAAACTGAAACACGTGTATTGAATTCTATAAGTTTAATCATAGCAGGCCACATGCATGGCTCAAAAAAATTATCAGGCATATCGAAATTTGGACGTGGACTCGTAATCGAAGATATGATATAGTTGAAAGCATTTCTCTTACAGTCTACAATTCTACGATTTCAACTCTTCAATACCGTCAGATTCATCATAACGTCTAACTTCTTGAAAATATGCCTCCTTTATACTTCTGTATCCTTTATAGCTTCGCAGTTGTCGTCATTTGATGGTGGTCTTTTTTTCAGTACGGTGACATGTGGGGGTATTATAACCGTGACATGTAAGAAGTTTGCAGTTGCCAATGCAACTGGTGATTTTGGCTACTTTCACCACCACCCATTGTGTATGTTTGTGACCACCTTGCAGTGACCTTCAACAGCGATGTGAATCTTTCTATAAAGATCTGTGTGTGCCATTTAATATTAATCGTGTTAGATAAGCCACAGTAGAATCAAGCTTGCGCTTCAATCATTTTTCATTTGAGCGAGATGTTAGACCGTTTGAGCAGCATGCTTTTGAGTGGCTGATGCACCACATAGTGAATTTGTGGAAATTGTTATGATTTTCTTAAGCAGTCATTTTCAATTCAGTACCAAACAAATTCCTCAAACTTGGGCAGTCCAACCATTGATGCCCGACATTAATTTGCGTGTGGCACACTGGTTAGAGATACCCCGCTGAACACTCCTAATCGCTGCTCGATTCCTCACCCAAAACACATCGAGCCTTTTTTTTTTAAAGCGGTCGGCAGATTATTACGATTCGTAGAGTAGGATAGTAGCACTAACTTGATACTCTGAAGGCCATCATAAGTCATTGTAGGAGCATGATATGCATTTCATTACTTTTGATGATGTTTAATGAAAGAGAAAGCAGGACGCGTCCCTCAGGGATTGACCAACGCTGAGAACTCTATTTTTTTTTCAGAAAAAAAACAGCAGTCACGCACTAGCATTTGAAAGTCTATACCAACAAAGTTTATGGCAATGTGTAGAGGGCAGAAGTAGCATGCGTAAGAATCTCATGAGTTGCACAAAGTACTGGTTCAGTGAATACATGGCTCAACACTTATCCCACATGACAACGTTCTTGTTTTTCACACACCTGTCTCCTCGAGTCGAACGGTACGAATATTGAGACCCATTCCATTAATAATGTAGTGCCTATACAGTAAATAGTTTTAGGGGCTTTATCGTTCCAAGCAGATAAGCTGGAGAAGCTACTATAAGTTTCTTTTGATAAAACCAGCGCTTATGTGTCCTAACAAGCAGCATTGTTGAACGGTAAAACCACATCATCGAGAAAAGAACGTTTATTTCAACTTTTATTACGTATTTTCTATACTTTCAATAATCAACGGCTAGTCAATAAAGGCAGATTGGTGTTGGCGTAAAAAATGGAAGATATTTATAATAGAAATATGAATAAAGGCAGATGTTGTGAAATGAAAATGTTTAACCAAAGTTGAAATTTTCTTCTTTTCGAAATAGCGTGGCTTTCTCGTTGAAAAATGAGATATTTGAGGCACATTGGCGCACTTCTCACTACAAACACATTTATAGATTTTTTCAGTGAGATTGCATCTTGTATTTGTCCTGATTTTCTTGTTTAAGCCAAACCCGAGATGTTAAATTGAACTTTATTTGACAGCAGACGTCTCGGCACTTCGCCTTCTTCAGAACATGGAAAGGTCAAATTTTTCCGCAATCCAATAATCCAAACATCTTCATTACTTTATCACCAAGCACAAAATCAACTCTCAACGTACTCACCGCATTTTACATGTGTTACAACTAATGATTCAAGTGGAAACCACCAGAAGGAGATAACATAGGCTCCTAATGCACCTTACCCATCAAAACAGCAGTCTTATATACTGACTCAAGTCACGTGTCATAACGAGGCATTCCTCCCTGCGGTTTATAGTCGGATTGGTGGTATTAAACCAAAGTGCTTTAGGAATTTTTCACGCTGATACTTTTTGTTTCAGCACAAGGATGGTGACTTTGATCTCAAGATCAACTCCGTCGTGTTTCTGTTCTCAGTGCGTCCCTAGCGGGGTGTCCGTCTTTTGAAACGCTTATCAGCTAGTTGTTCTTCTATGCGGGCATAGAGCGGCCTACCCGTTTCGCCAATATATTTATCGCTACACGCTTTGCAAGAGATTAGGTAGACTGTACCTACGCTTGTGCAGTCACCGTCTCTGACGTTAGGACATGTTTTATAATCTTTCATTATACAGAGACGGTCATATAATCCTTGCTCAGGAACAGAAAACATCAGCTCGAAAAATTCTTGAAGCACTTTGGATTAATACCACCAATCCAATTATAAACCGCAGGGAAGAATCCCTCGTTATCACACGTGATTAGAGTTAGTATATAAGACTGTTGTTTTGATGGGTATGGTGCATTACAAGCCTATGTGATCTTCTTCCGGTGGTCTCCTCTTGAATCAATAGGAGGAATACATTTAAAAGGCGGTGAATATGTTGAGAGTTGATTTTCTGATTGGTGCTCTTGAAATCTAGGTCTGGTGATTTTGAGTAATGGAGGTGTCTGACTGATTTGATTAAGGACAATTTGACCTTTCCAGGCTCTGAAGAAGGCGAACTGTCGAAACGTCAGCTGTCAAATAGGGAATAATGTAACACCTCGTGTCTGATTAAAGAAGAAAATTAGGAATTGTATTGGAGCATGCCAAGGTTAATAGACAGTGGGTCTTGGGAACTGCATCTATTAGCAACAAAGCTTTTTTAAGGCCTAAATTTTACTATCTGAATACCATTGTATCATTCAGGTGTGTCTTAATACTCCTATCGTCCGAATCTCGCAACGGCTGAAAATTTTCTGCTGCTTAGAAACGGTAGGAGTTTTTTTTGAGAGATCAAGAAAGGAGATAAGGCAGACAATGCTAGCATCACCCAGCTAAATGACTTGATGTTATTTATGCGAATGCTTCGTAAAAAGTAGCAGCTTCACGCTGTCAGGACAAGCTAGCTTGCCCATTGGTTATGTTTGGATGAAGATGTAGGGCAAACACACTGGTCTTGTGTTGTATCATCTGGTACGCTGTGGACCGCGATATTTCGCCAAGTACGCGAAGCGATGACCGTTTGGCGGACGTGCACCAATGACAACGAGATAGTTTTATTAATGAAAAATGACATTTTATCTATACCGTCAGTAAATAGCAGAATATATGAGGCGCTTTTTAGACGCTGAAGTAATCCGTTTTTCACAGTTTACAGTCGACTGTTATTCAGACTTCGCTCAAAGCAATATAATCGAACAATGTATTTTCTTTTGAGCCTTCATGTGGTCTTTACGGGCACTTGTGCAGTGCAATACACGTGTTTCGACCTCGAAGCCTCGTTAATTGCCTTTCGTCTGAACCAATCTCTTTTGGGAAAGGACCTCTTCTCTAAAGGAGTCGTCGACGAAGATGTTACAATGCTGCGTGTAAATTGAAAATTCACTTCACACACAATGGAAATTATCGATTATTCACAATTGGACGACGATTGTAATGTAAGCCCGTGCCACGGATATGAACCCAATAGTGAGAGTCATGGGTGACTCACCGCTGTGGGATAGGTAGCATGTTTGTAAGACGATCTGGGTTCTTGCTACGTACATATATGATTCATACGGCGGCAGTATCTACATGTCATCTACCCAGCAAACCACCCGGTCTCGTCCTTCCAAGGCGGTCATGATATCTCTCCAAGCCTTCGTCTCCTGGTTGCGGCTTGCAAACACTTTAAGTGTTTCCCGAAAATTGTCCGTTAGTTCATGCTCTGTGGCATCATGTATTTTGACGAATTGACTCATCACTCCATACCTATGATTGATAGACTGGTGATGGATTGAATTTTAACCGACTATCGATCGATTGATTCAATTCGGAACGTCGTTGTAGCGGCGTTGTATGATTATAAGGGTATTGGTATACTCTTTCATAATTATTGTTTATTTTAGGTCGTTTATATTTTTGCTGTATCTATTGATGAACCGCGTGGCAGGCTAATTGACTATCTACATCACAGCTGCACAGCTCCACAGACACGAGCATTTAGCACTCGAATCACTACAGCGATATCATATCAATGCGTGCCCAGTGACATGATCCCGGATATTGCCATGATTAACAGTCGATTGCTCAAGACTGAATTTTGATGATACCTTCATATTCAACTTTTTTCATACCTCGCTCAAAGCAATGTAATCTGAAAATGCATTTTTTTTAACCTTTCAAGAACTCTTCTATCGGCACTTATGCAAAGCAATACACAGGAAAATAATACAATGTCAGATTATAATGTTTTGAGCGATGTCTGAAGAAACAGCAGAATATGAAGACATTATCGAAAATACCAGCCCTTAGCAATCGATTGTTAATCACAGCAATGCCCGGTGATCATCTCACTGGACGTGCGGTGATATGGTATCTGTGCCGTGTATAGAGTAAATTTCTACTTAACGCGCGACAATGTAACATGTTCGTCGAAGATTCTTTCATATAAGACGGTTCTCCATTGAAAGGTACTGGCTCATACAAAAAGCACCGGGCAACTAACGAGGCTCTATGGTTGAAACACGGTACTGCACTGTATAAATGCCTATAGAAGAGCTTATGAAAGGCTCAAAAAATTACATTTTCCGACTGTATGATCTTCTCAATGCTCATTTTCACCCAGTGCTTCTAGAATTCAATTCGCTTTCTGTCTTCTCAAGCGCCGTAGAATATCAGTTGAGTGCGTCTCCTTGCAGTCTCGAGGTTAGTTTGGCTGTAACACTCTAGAAAGCGTTTCTTATTAAATGCCGGGGAGAGTTGAAGGCTACGGCTCCACGCGCGCTGTTATGAGCATCACAACCACTTAGCTACGGCGGCCTTCAAAATATAGAAGAAGAAACCTCGATGAGACTACGTGTAGTTGAAACAACGTGAATTCCTATTCTGCAACACCGCAGTTTTGTGGCGGAAAAAAGCCCTATAATTCTCAGATTGTTCAGTGCGCTCTCTTTCCACCCCGCCTCCACGTACATACTAAAAATAACCCCCGATAATTTTCGTAGAAGGTGCACGTTGCGAAAAACGTGCTTTAACGTTACAATTCTAGAGCACTGCTGAAAAATGTGGAAAAAAATTGAAACGCTTCGCTTTCCCGTCGATGTGGCTTTCACATTAAAAAGTAGAGATTTTCAGGACAACTAAGTCCTTTTGAAACTACCTTTACAGGAAACCCTCCAGTACTATTCCATCTTTAACTGGCGGCAGAGTGACGACAAAACAGAAATTTCACCATATAAATTTCAACGAATCTGTGGAAGTCCAAACAAACAATGGCTAACTACTTCAATGACAAAGTGTAATCTTCTCTTCATTAGTATAACGTGCTATGAACGTGTCTGTCCAGTAACAGAATTTAGTATTGAGGTCTACATTAATCAAACTATCGAACGACTATAAAGTCATGGATAAAATAACACAAGCATGTCACATAACATATTACTTGGAACTGGAAACATTTTCCTTCTTGCAAGGATACGGTTTTCATGTTGAAAACTAGGAAGTTTTTAGACACATGGGCTTTTTTCTCATTAAAATCACCCTTCTAGAAACCTATCCAATGGTATTCGTACATATAACTATGATAATGATTCTCAGAACGCCAATATACCAATTAAATTCTCTAATTTCCATTGCGGGACAAATCATAACCAATTGCTTGGCATGCGAGGCGGTGATCAGTGCATGATGTATCATGGCATTAGGTCCGCACTGTAAAAAATGTAGTATATCGTAATAACAGTAAGTACCGCAAAGAGAAATAAATATTTAATAGAGGAAACGTTCGGTGAGACAAAAGATAGAGAACTTTATGAAAACATTCGCTATTGAATGATCTAAGCACATCAAATGCAGGTTTTTTTTCAATATGTTTATATCGCCTACTTCAGTGCAGAATTTGTAACAGCTTGCCGCGTGGAACATTTGAAGCAGTGGGACTCTCAAACGTAGGTAAATGAATTTGTATAATAATCATATTAATGTGGAAATTCAGTGAAATTCTCGCCAGTCACGCGAGAGATCCAGATTCGATTCCTCGGCCAATACCTCAGAATTATTGTAGATATTCAGTGGCTCGATTCAAGCGACCAATGCATCAGAATCATTGTGGCGGTGCACTGAAGAACGTGGTATTATGGGCACAGTCTGAGCTAGTTGCCAGAGACAGTAGCTCGTAATGTACCTGCGTGAGTTTGTGTGAGTTTGCTACGCAGGACTTTTTGTGATTGCCACGGACTCGCTCTTCTCGGGTTTGGATTGTAATTATTTATCCTTATAGCGACAGTACAGTATAAACAATGCTGTGATGTGTGGGTAAAGTACAACAAGATAGTCTACACCACAAGATTAGCAAAGAAGACCTGGACAAAGCAAGAGCCAATCTAAAAGTTTCGTCCCTTTATAATTAGTTCATGATAGACGAGGATGTGATTTATCATAGAGCAGAGTTAAGGATAAGGAGAGAGATTCTAAATGAAAAGAGCAAAAGAGTTAGGTCATATGAGTGTGAGTGGAGTCAGTAAGGAATGGAGACGCTGTGGACACGACTTCATTCATGCAGTGCTTCACACTGCTCGATTCGCCAATATGACGTCTTTGAAAACCAAAATCGCAGAAAGAACATTCACTGTAGATTTGGTTTAAATCAACGCCGTTCTGATCAAAGCGAAACCTCTGCAATACTGACCATCTTCACGCTTCGAACAGCTTTGTGTGAGCCGTACAATAAATCATTTTTATAAGTTAGATAGCGAATCATAAAACTCGAAGCTACACGATCTTTATTTGAAGGAAATACAGGCCATATTCGAACGAAGCTCATTTTGTGAAATTAGCTACCAAAGTCAGGTTTTGAGAACTCGCTTAGAACAATGTAATTCGATAACATATTTGAGCTTTTCATGAGGTCGGTTAGGGCACTTAAACAATACAGAACACGTGTTTCGGCATCATAGCCTTTTCAGTCGCATGATGCTTTTCGGTTCAATCAGTTCCACAGGTAGATAGCCCCTACATAAGGAAAGGGACGTCGAACTTATTCGTGTCATTTTGTGGAATGATCACCCAATGGACAGTATTTTACACTCGATTGTAGAGCATGGATGTCATGATTTCCGTTTCAAGTGGTTTTGAGACCTCGCTCAAAACAATATAATCTGACAACATGTTTTGAGCCTTCAAGAGGTCTGGGTAGATAAATCGGAGTCGGTTTCTTCATGTGAGGGATATCTCCTCGTGGAACTGACTGAATCGAAGGACACCGTGCAACTTAAGATTGGACTGCCGAAGCACGTATCTTGCACTGTGCAAGTGCCATAGCAGGCTTGATGAAAGGCTGAAAAATTATGTTATCAAAGATGCTTTCAGTAGGATTACAATTGAATATTCATCAATGGAATTTTGGCTTAACGTTGAACTCCTTTTATATAACAAATGCATTTAAAACCACTGCATCTGCTACCATGATCTATAAGAGCTCTTACTCTGTTAGCAATTTGGTGCCATATTTGCATATTTAATGATGATGAGTGATATACAAAATAATCGACCTCAGGAGAAAGTTGAGCCTGTGTTTCTTTCATGCCAAATCATGTGCTACCGCTAACCACTGCCTCTCTTTGCTATCACATTTGCTCTGATATATGGCCTCCTATTCTCTTCTACTAGAATATTCTTGAAATTACTATATAAAGATTTTTGCAACTTGTGAAGTTTCATATTTGCTAACAAGAACGGCGACAATTCATTAATCATAGACGTACAGGTGATACGCTTGAAATATTTTGAACACCTACGAGTTCCTATCTATCATCTAGAAAGTCCTTCATAAGACTTGTATCAAATCCACAAAAGAATCACTGATAAGTGAAGTTCAAAAATATTTCGTTGGCTAAGACAAAGGGCATGTACAACTGAAAAGGCTGCAAGGCCGAATACGTGTACTGCACTGCTATAAATACTCATAACAGCACCAAGCATAGCTGAAAAGTGATTACCAGGCATTTTAAAATCATTCGTTTTAATTTCACCAGGTCATTTTCGTGAGGATGCGAACGAGTAGCTTATAAAGCTTAGAGCGGTCCGATACGAAATTGATTCCACAGCTTTCCAGCACTCTCCAGCAGTCCTTATCGAACACCCCAATGGAACGCCTTAGCCTGACTGTCCTAAAGATTGTAAAGAGACGTGTTCGACCAATTTCTATGACGTGAAGAAGATAATCCATCCTCAGTCAAGCGTTGAGCTGGGTGAGGCACAACTCTGCCACTTGCCAAATAGAGCGCAAACGTGGGCCGATTTCCACAGTGGGTAAGCAAACATCTCAACAGAAATGCAGCATTGATCATGATATTTGAATTGCACTGAAACCAATAATATACTTGAATAATTCCGAGTCTTCAATGGATTAGTTCTTACAATTCCATGGATTTATATTGTTCAACTTAAACGACGTACACGTTTATTTTGAACAAAATAACACGTCAAAATAACACCAGCGGCTAACGTTTCGGCAATTCTGCCCTTTTCAGAGCATGAAAGAGTTATATTGACGTGCATCAGCTTAGTCAAACACTTTCATAACCAAAGTAGGAGAAACATCTAAGCATTTTAAAATCGCCCAGTAATCTGACCCACGTTTTGTTAATGTGTTGTCCACTAACTTTGTAGAGCAGCCGCCTAATGTGTTGTTTACTTAATACTTAGACTGGATCTTACATGGGCAAGGTGTGTGCCTCTTTCAGATTCTTAGAAATCTCTTCAATATATGGCGAAAATCATGCGTGATTAGGAGGCATTCATCTTCGAAATTCATATTCGATTTTTTAATATGGATCCAAAACGCTTCAATGATTTTGCGCGCTGATGTCTTACGCTTTGTGAGAGGACAATTGCTTTTACATCAAAGTCTTTCTGGTTGATGAGTGTGTTGTCGCTGACGGCTAGTGGTGTTGACGTTTTGAGTGAATATTAGTTTTATTTTAAAGGACAACAACTAATATTGAGGTGATTGGCTTAAAATATCGTTTGTCGGAGGTGTTCTTTTGAACGGACATGGAGTGGCCTTCCCGTTTCTCCAATGTACTCGCTGCCACACGCTTGGCAAGAAATTGAGAAACTGTGCCCTTATTGATCAACATTAACGATGGTAGTAACAACATCACCAGCATAGGCACATATCATCATATATTATATTCGGTATAATAATACATGCATACATATTCACTGTATTTACATTATTATTAAATGTTGCCATCGTTGTAATCGTTGTGCCCTGATAAATGCAATCACCGTCTTTGTTGTTGGAGCAAATTATGCATTAAATAGAAGATCGTAGAAGCGACTGCGAACTAGCTGACGCTCAAGATTATTCGGTGATATTTCAATAATCGCAACCGATCCATCCAAGCTGCCCTTTCCAAACAACTTCTAACAGCTGTACTTATGATTTGAGAGGAAATCATGTGCCCCAAACAAAAACTTCACCAGGAAATAAGGTCCCGTTTCCGCTACCTTTCTTTCAAACAAAATTAGTATATTGTTAAAAGTCGTTCAAATCGCAGGCATGTATAAAGCGGTTACAATTATCGAAATACCACCGAATAATCCTAAACGTTAGCTAATCCGCAATCGCTTATACGATCGTTTATGTACAAGAAAAACCACATTACTTTTCCTAACGATAAAGACGGTGACTGCATGAGTAAAGGTGAAGCTTACTCATTCTCTTGCTAAGCGTGCGGCGGAGAGTACATTGGGGAAACGGGAAGGCCCTTCTGTTTCCGTATAAAAGAACACCTGGCCGACGAATGTAATTCTAGACCGAATAACCCACTAGGGTTGCACAGAACGCAGACACATAAGAATGAAGACTTTGAAGTAGAAGTAACTATCCTTGTACAAGAACATAGGACATAAGCGTGCAAAGCCCTGCAGGCGATTTGTAACCATACCAAAAGTCCCAATATGAATCAATAAGATGAGGGCCTCCTAGTCGCGCATGATACTGGGCCGTATCTCGGATCCTTTTCAATTTTTATGATCTCAGCCAGACACGCACCTCGTCCATGTAAGATTTAGTACGACTGTTCCTCACATTTAGCGGATAACAAAACAACAAAACGGTGAGTCAAACAATGCCAACTACTTTGCGATTTTGAGATTGTTTAAATACTTTTCTGCTTTGATTAATCAAGGGTTTGACTAAGTCAACTCAGCTCAATATGACCATTTTAGGCTCTGAAAAGGCAGAACTACCAAAATTTTAGCCACCATAGCAAGCCCTAATGTACTATATTGTGCAAAATAAATGTCTTTTGGGAATCTCGTGTTTATAGAGCGAAGAAGTGTCACAGAATTATTCAATCAATGCCGAGGTTAATCGATAGTCGGTTTCAAGAGTTGTTTTTTGCGAATTGTTTTCGAATAGTTTTCTTATTGCCAGCAGTAAAGTAATGTTGTGAGTATGTTTTCCAATTATATAACAAAATTTTTGTCTATTATTTTTTCTAAACTGATTCTGTTTTTCAGAAAATATGCTGAAGATATTATGTCACCACTGCGATCTGATGTTAATTCAGCATTACTTCAATCATACAACATCCACATAATGCTACTTTACTACAGCTGTAATGCTACAGCAATATTTGATAGACGAGAATTTTTGTTGCAAATACACCACATTTTATGTTCAGGTTCAGTTTCCGCCGACAACACCACTTGTCGAGAAGAAGTGCAATCCAACGAACCCGATGCCAACATGCGCACTGCTCGGTCCACTACGCTTTGCCACATCATTATCGACCAAGTCACCACACCATTTTTGATGTCTATATAGTTTTTTTCATAAGAATATTTGATCGAGAAAGAGCGCTTTTCAAACCGAGAGTTCCCGAAACTTCTAAAAGAGAAATCGTTTGATAAGTAATCGACCCAATCACTTCGTATCTTAGGTTTTAAAGAATCTTGAGGACGTTATATATATCGATTACCTTCTTTTAGGTAGTATGAATCTTTCAATTACAGGAACGGGTAGCTTTGGTAACACCATTTGAGTTCATATACTTGCACTCAGGAAAGAAAGCTATCCTGTCAACGCATATCAACGCTCGACTATTGTTTTCGTATAACTTAAGATTTTCTTAATATTCAGACATCTCTTCGTAAGCAGATTAGAGGTGGTTAATAGCTGCATTCGTTGAACACAGTACTAACACAGCACAATAACAGTACAATGGGTGGCATTTTGGTAGGATTGCCTTTATCAGAGTCTGAAAAAGTCAAATCTTGATGTGCAATCCAGTCAGCCAAGCATTTCCATAGCCAAAGCAAATTGAAATCAAACACATGAAAAGTTAGTTGCATAGTAAACACCTTTCCTTGGAAACATCGTAATGATCAATAAGCCACCGCTTATGTGAGCCAGTGGCACCGAGTCTTACATGGGCGAGTCCTGTGTCTGGTTTAGATCAAAAAATTGATCTGATATGCAACTCGAATTTTTGCGTGATAACGGGGAACTACCTTTGCTGCTCAATTTTAGCTTCTTGCTATAGAGTCTCTTGTGAGTCTTGCACGAGGAGATCATCTGCTCATGTGCGAAGATAGCTTTCTCCATTTTAAGTCCCTATACGTGTCTAGTGGTATGTCTCGTTTAGTATAGCGTTACCAACCAGAAGTTCTCAAAGCGAGCACATAGAGGGTTTTCCGTCACCCAGTGTGATCGCATTCACCCGTTAAATATAAGAGATTAAGCAAATAGCACTTGCGTTCTTGAAAGCTTTTTGAAATGACAATGAAACGAAAACACTATTGGTTATAACATAAATTATACAGCGATAAACATCACCTGGCAACATTTTGTGGTTAAAGCTGGATGAAGATGGTGTTCACTATTATCAGCCGAAATATTCCAACAAGTCGGCAGTTAGACAGCTGTCAAACTTATTTGTCAGGTTGCAGAATTGCTAATTGAAAATCGACACTTTGGGCATCCTAATCTCAGACCTTTTACTCATGGTTCTGAAAATGGCAAGTTGTTATGGCACGTCTTTCTTTAAATAGAATCACAGTTGTAGTCAATGAAAGGAAAGCTCCATCTCAATTTTGATACGTTAGGGGAATTGTTTAGCTGGAAACGTAATAATTCTGTTTGTTCTCGCGCAAATGACAATTTGAAGGCACCGTCAGTGCTCTAGAGTTTTCGACTTTGTTATAAATTCTTACGAACACCGAACGGAGCTGAATAAACGATAGAGTAATTTAGCAGTTCCGTACTCTCTAATTTGATAACAAAAATGAGTTCGCTGTAGGCATCTTTGCTGAGTTTTATACTCAGTATCAAAACTGATATTCATGATGATGCGGCTTAATTAATATTCTATATAGGAACAAACCGTGAAACTGACTCTCACTAAACCACATCACCATGGAAACTGAAGGGAACTAACTTACGAACTAGGCGCAGTCTTTATTTCTAGTACCTTTTAGTGCTGGCATTATGTTATAAACATTCAACGACGAAAATCAAGCGGTAAGCAGCAAACCGAGGCTAATTGGAAGTTGAATACGTGTTTCACGTGTATCGGAAAAACATGATATTACTGCACCACTGCGGCCACCGTTCCGTTAGCAGCTTTTGCGATATATCCGATCGATAGTGTCAGAATTCGGCCTTCAGTAATGTATAGTATGCATACCGAAAAACCCAGCTAATTTGACACCTGTTGTACAGGTAGAACAGTGCTTAAATAAAATGAAATAAGGTACTGATATTATTCGTTCAATAGCACATATATTCAAGCCTACGCTGGACGAGATGTTATTATGGTTGTTTAGTCATTCAAGAGCTTAAATCTCATGTTAGAGCTTTAGGCGACAACTTCCTCAAAAAGGCCCTTCTAATAACGCTGACAATACAAAATAAAATTATGCTTCACACACACACACACACACACACACACACACACATACACACAAACATTTCTCGCAGTAGAGAGCTCTTTCTCAAAACTATTAGTGAGCTTTCGATAGCGTAAAATTTATCAATTCTAAAGTTCTGCTTATATCATAAAAGGACCGTTTCACTTCAGCTCAGCATGAAAAATAAGATTGTTTCACATGCGCGAGCAAGTGTTCTTTGGCTAATTCTCGGGCTGTGGAGTGCAGACAGGTTCTGATTGGAGCGAACATCGATCGATATTGTCTAAGTGAGGTGTATTTAATTAGGGATCGTTTCTCCGCTTTGGAAGAAGATCCGCATCGAACGTTTGACTCTGATACTAGAAAATTTATCTCTACAAGTCCATGTGCTTTCCGTGCTTCCGGCAAAGTAGTAGTTCAATTGCGCGATCCACATAAACATGATTTCATTCAAAATTTATCAGCGTTACAAAGAAATCTTATCATGAAACAGGTGATACACAGCGCTAATTCAAGATATTCGCTTATGATTAACAAAATTCTTTATGTAGCCTTCTTGTCCATCATAGGGGATAGGCTTGAAAATCTGCGCTACCAAATGGGAAAAAAATCATTCTATATCAACTGTCTATCACAAAGCTCGTCAAAACATTCATATACCCTTTCCGACAATGTTTTTAGCTGTCTTTTCTGCCTTCGATAATATCAGCCAAAGCAAAGTTTGACACTCTTTGAAGGTGTTTTTTGTGATCTTTTGTACGCTTTGCTTAAATATTCAGAAATTTAATTGTCATATAGCAGCTGTAAGGCATCGACTGTAAGGTTACTTGTCAGTTAAAATCTATTCAATTACAATTTATCAATCTTTGGCTCTCTTTCCATATATTAGGGGCACTGGCGAATAAAATGGCACTGATGATGACAAAGCACTCGAAACACATGTCTTTAATAAGCTATTGCTTTGATTGATTCAATCAAACTTCGAAACTGCACCTTCCCTAGTATATATCGTAGAAAGAGTGATAGCAAAGAAGTGGCCTTTGTGGTGTAGTAGTCGCATGAGCTCAAATGTCTGCATTACTAGACGTCATAAGATCTCTTAGCTCTATTCTGGTTTGTTGCAATATTAGAGACCCGAGTAGCAATGATCATGTTGCCATTAAGCATAACAACAAATAAAATGAAGCCAGATACGATGAAAGATCTTGTACTTGCTGTAACTATAATTTTTCTTAATTTTATTGGATATTTTGTAAGCAATTTAAATTCAATTCATTGCGCTAGATAAGTTTGAAACGTTTTCTATTTAAAGTTTGGATTCTTTCTAATTACAAGAGAACAAATGAAAAACCGATGGAGGAACTTTTCATAGGAGTGCTGGTAAGCATTTGAGAGCTGACATTTTAGGCTACAGTCTCACATTGCCGATTTATTAAATCAACCTTTTATGACGCAGTGATCTCCAGATGTTGATGCCGATACTGTGCTTATATCCTGGAAAGGCCGTTTCTCTGCAATGCATCAAGCAAAACAGGTTGAGCTCGATGTGTGAGAAAGTGCAATTCAGAACCATACTAACAATGTTTCGTCTAGTACTCTGACCTGTAGGTTTCACTCCACATCTCGACACTGCCGACATTATGCTTAGCAGCTATATTACAGAGTGCGGTTCGAGATTTCGCCATGACAAGTATGCTCATTTTTAGCCTTTAAAAATCTCAGCATAATTGTGGACACAAATCAAAACAAATTCAGAATTATCATACCGTTCGTTTCAAGTGCTTTCTTAAGACCACGCTCAAGTTTCAATTTGCCTGATAACTCTTCTATGACCCATGCATGTGGCGTGCTATCGGCAATCATAGAGCCCAATACACGTGAATCAGGCTCGACAGCATCATCATCTAGGTAGTATTCTTCGTCTTAGCCAATCCTTTTATGGAGACTCAACGGCATACATAGAGTAGGTGACGACGTACTATTCACACGTGACGTCATTTGGAAGGAATTACTTGGTCGTAATTTTGTACACTCGATTACTCTTGGCTGGTATTTATGAAATGTCATACCTTTTGTTTTGAGTGTTTTCTTGAGATCACGTTCAACTTTCAATATGCCTGATAAGTCGCTTACTCTCTATGTATTAAGTTGGATTACCCCGAGTGGATTGGCTAAGACGAAGGGCACTGCACAAGTGATGAGGTTGTTAAGGCCGGAATGCGCATATTAGGCTCTATAAGTTGCTCGTAACACACCACATGCTTGGTCCAAAAAAGGTATCAGGCGTATTGAAATATTGAATTATTTGCATCAGATCATTCACACCTTAGTAACGGATTCGGCACCCACACGGTAAAGTACTGCTTGAATGAAAACTCGGCGATGTCCTCGTATATAGAATGGAACGCATACCTAATAGCTAATCACCCATCGGTAGTGATATGTTATCTTCGGGCAATCTATCGTACTGAAACCGACATCATTAACGACTGTCACAGAGCGTCACAATATATTGCGAGCCAACTTCCTTCAAGCCTCGACAACAACAATCTATCATACTTTCCTCATAGGCTAGGCCTAATGCGCGAGACTCAAAGATTTTTATTGAACTAACGTTTCGATGTGTTTTGCCTTCTTCAGAGTCGATGATTCGATTTAATCCTTCACAGTAGTTCGTCTTTGTTGTGACCTTAGCCCCCAATCCGCCTAAACCCAACCTCCTTTGAGGCTGAAGGAAAATCGGATTTAAAATTACTGTTACCCTTTGTGCTAGCTAGTAATGATAAAGACTTCTACAAGATAGTGTCAGAAAATAGCCAATCGCTATCAACAGGTGATTAACCAGTCAGCAGACGTTCTATCCTGCATATAAAAACATCGCAGCGTGACGTTCCTCACTCAAGAGGAGCCTACCGAACAAGTTTTGACTCAAACGAAACAAAGGCGAAGATTAATCAACTCGGAGGTCAGAAGTGCAAAAGTTGAGAACTCGTAACGTAAGAGGATGAATTTTCATTAACGAATTCTCATTATAGGCCTAATCAACTTGAGATTCAGTGTATTCTTTGAAGCTTTCTCTGCCTGTAGGTTAATGACGATGTTCGTTAGATAGCGTTTCGACATCGTCGTCTCCTTAAGGACGGATTGGTTCAAATTGATGGTCCACAGTCGCTCGTCCTTGCAATTTTTTTTGTACTGGTAGGCTGTTTTTAAAAACTATACCTTATGAAGGAGCACTACTTGCGAGGTGTCTACTCGAGTGATGCTCCACTGAAGATGATCCGAGTAGACAACGCAATGAAGACCACCACGATATCGAAGGATCGTGGATCATCGACTCGGTACTCGTTTCATTCAAATGAAAGATTTTTTTCTTAACACCTTTATAAAATAGACTAATCAGCAAAGGTGATATGATTGGTTGCTAATGTAGAAGTGAAAGAAAAATGCTTTTAAAATATCGAGAGATCACCTCAAAACAACGCCTCAATGCACAGCCTTTGCTTTATGCATATTAGGTTGGTAAAAGCATGACTGCGTTTAAAGACAGTGCTGAAACTGTACTAATTTTTATCCCCAACACAATATAAACAATACTCCGGGAACCTTGGTTAGCGTCAGTACGTGGTCTCAGCTGTTTGAACAATCGATGTGGCTTTTATTGATGTCAGTGATGGTTCATTGGTTATCTAACAGTTTGGAGATTAGCTAATAGAAGAATTCACTTGTCACCTCACAATTTGCTATTTAGACAATGCCGGCTTGAACTTTTACTCTGGAACGTCCTTTATTCAAGATTCTGTAGATAGCGATTGAAATGGAATACTTTTATGATACCAATTGGGTGCCACTACACTTTCAATCAAGGAACGAAATATCTCGTTCGAAATCCATTATTATAAAGAAAACTGTCCACTCCGAATGTGTTAATTTTGCATTGTGTGGTTCGTGAATGACTAATCGAAAACACCGTTAGGGTGGCAGATATTGTGAGTTCCAAATGCAGCACATTAAGCAATTCCATGCTGCAGCGATTTCGTTGCAGAATTCTTCTTGCTCTTTCAATTTGACACTTTAATAAGTTACAAGATTCTAAGTAGTGGTTCTACACAACGATCATGTCGAAAATTGTGTAGGCAGAATTCTTTCACATCCATATATATTTAGACGTATTGCTGCACAGCTGCTAGGCTTTAATGGGAAACGAGAGTTACTTCATTCGTCTAATCCCGTCAAACCACCCCAATTGCCTTGCTGTGATGACTTTCAAGACCAACATGAGATAAGAAGCGAACTGAGTCAAATTGTTGTGGCTCTGATAAGGGTGAAACAGTCAAAATGTTAGTCATCTTGAAGATTTATAGATTTATAGCAACTTTGTGTAAGCTTATCAATGAAACAGGATATCGTGAACGCATAGTGTGACTAAATAAAAAGCGAAATGAACTTATTTTATTACTCAAAAGCATTACAGTGCAATTCATCGACATTATTTTGTCAGTTCAGCCTCTTGAAAGCATTGTTATTCATAGTACGCAAACTTAAGCGCATTTTAAAAGCTTTTCTGAAACTCAGAGATGTGCAAGTAAGCAAATATAACATATTGCTGGAAGAGTTTCCTTTTCTATGTGATTTGCATTACACTATATCGGGGAACGCAAAAATCGAACTAAAATCCATTGTGTTAGTGAAAGTTTTCGGATAATATCGTAAAATATTATGGTGTTCTGCTCACGAATAAAAATTGAAAGCGTATCCAATGCCGTTGAATCATAGGCTAATTTGAGGGGAATTTTTGAGCCCTAGGTATAGCTGAATAAGCAGCCTCATGTTGTTTTAATTATATTGTTGTGGAGAAACAGTTTTGGTAAGGCGTTCTCTATCCTTTTTTAGTGGAATGTGTGGCCAGTCAGCAAATTTGTGCTAATAGGGAAAGAATACAACCGTTATTTTCTAACGGTTGAAGATCTCATTTTTTGATGATGAAGTTGAAGATTCCAGCAAACAATGTTTTTAACAGCAGAATCAAAGCGGTAGCATTCTACCATTTGATACTTCTCCAGAGTTACCGGAATCGCACAAACTTGTTATACAGAGCAAATGACATGTAAAGCATTAAATGAAATCAGTGAATTCTACAGAGCTCTCTAGAGCACTGTCCAATAGTCACGCTTACGATGCCGTAGATCACTTTGTATTTGAGCCAGAGAGCATCTAGTCGGATTATTGAAAACTCGACCAATTATTCCTCTAAGTGCATATGAAATAGGAGGTGGTAATCGCAACCGTGGTTTACAAGCCAAAAACAACGCACGGATCTCGGATACATTTGAAAAAATTAGAATCATTAGATAAAGGTGAGCCTGAATGTCGAGGGAGAAAGATCTGATTATCACGCTGATGTGATTTTCATCTCAGATTATTTATCAAATTTTTATATCATTGCAAAGATGCTAACATTTTGAACCGAATAAACATCAGGGTATAGCACGTGTGTGATCTAACTTCGCTCAAGGAGTAAGATGTGGAATTTTTCTAGTAGGTAAGATTTTGGACTAATTTTTCAATTAGGTTTTGATGGCAAAAAGATACCGAGTAATGAGTAAAATGTGGCACAATACATCTCAGTTTTGGAATAGGCGAAGTTGCCGAAACGTAAGCTTTCGTTTCTATGAAAATGTGATATACTTACTTTGAGCATGCTCTGAAAAAAATTTCTAATACTTGATTTTCAAGGTTATTAAATCAGTGGTGTTTTCTACTATCGTCCTGGAAGTGCACCTCGAGCATCACTTTGGTGTTATATAAAACCATCCGTCTGTTTCTAGAAATATGTGATAGAAACCTGCTACAGCAATGCTTTTTTATTCCAGTTTATTTCTAGTGCGATCGGGTTGCCGTCACCTTTAAAGGAAATCCTTACTAGATTTTATGTAGCAAAGTACGCCATGTATAAGCTTAAGGCGAACAGGAATCATTAATTGTGGCAGCTTTCACTACGTGAGAAATTTGATACTCTTCTGTTATCCGCACAACAGAGCACCATCGACATCATGAGAGCACCAAAGTTGTTATTATAATCTGTTAGATTTTTCAGGTTTTTAACAGTTCGATATGGGAGTTATATTTATTGGCTCAGATCTCGACGATCTCACTGCTGTACTTGATTTTCAAAAAGGTATCTAGTGTTGGAGAACAAAAAAAAATCAATTTTCTATTGAGCATTTTTTGTTGGGCAAAGTTTTTCTTCAATACAGCTCGATATCTTAAATCTTGACAAGTTCAGTAATGCGTTAAATAACCATATAAATTTCTGGTGCATTGTAGCAGTCAAAATAGGGGTTGACTACGCACTTGACGCGCAATTCTTAACGACTAGTGTATGTAAGTAGAGTGACAGCGATCGCAAGGTTGCTTCAATGCGCAGCGCTACCTACACATGTGGCACGCAAAGTTCGCTATCAAATTCAAAGCTTTTCCTCCTCTTTGAGAAATCCCCAGAAACAGTGTACGACTATGATGTTCCAATATTTCCCCTACACGCTCAAATGCTTTTCGTTTATAGGCTTAGGCAGCTTAGGCTAATTAGCGGGTCAGTTTGGCAAATTAATAGATGAAAATAAGAAGCCTGAACACATACTACGATAGAATAAAGTTTTTTTCACAGTTGCAGGCATAAATTTATGAACCTATGCAAACGAGTAGAAATTCTAGAATAAATAGCAGAATACAAGTGGGAAACGTCGAGTGTGAAGCATAATTTATTTTTACTGCAACATAATCTTAGAAAAACGTGACATTGCATATAATGCGCAGCATTATTTTTGGCACAGGATTCATCGTTTTATAGCTGAAACTTAGTTCCCCACGCATGACAGTCATATGTAAACGAAAAGCATATATATGGTCGTCAGAAGGAGTGCTTACATTATACAACAAACCCATTTTTATTTGGCTGCTGCAGCACATTACAGTATGGCTCTACACCTTGGATCAGTCTTTCTCAAGAACCAGGACACCATTAATGTTCCGAGATTTGTGTTATCGAACGGTCAATAAAAGTTTGAAGGAGAAACTGTGCTCAGCGAAAAATGCTTGACTATGAAATAAAATTTTTTGCAGAGGCATTTAAAGGCCATTTGATATTAAAATGTACGGCTCAAACTCTTGAGAATTGATCATTAGAATGTACATAAAAGGCAAGGAAACCCCTTTTCATGATGGCTGCGGATGGGAAAAAGTACTAACAGTTTTGGCAATATAGTGGTCCTTTGTTGATCCACATTCCTACGTGTACGACGTGTTGCCGATGGAGAAGCTGTATTTTCGCGTTGCTTATTTGAAAGCAGTCAGTCAATCTTCGTGTGTAGACTGCAAATATCTCAATGCTATCAAGCGCTTTTTTATAGTCGATAGAGGTTTAGGTAGCATAAGGACGATATTCTTGTCAGACTTCGATAACCCATTGGTGTAATACCGGTTGGATGTGACCAAACAGAAGAATTCTTGTCGAAATCTTGCTTATTCAGCTGAATATGTTTCGTCAGAAATTTTCGTATTTGCAGAAAATTTTTTGTGTTTAGACTGTAGAGCAGATTCAACAGGTGCTACACCAATAATTGCAAAAATTTCGTCTGTCACCCATCTTAAAATGACTGCTCACGTAATCCTCCACTGTCTCTGCATCCTCCGAGAATTTATCAACGAATACTGTAATCTGATTATCCTCGAAACTGTAACATCTAGAGCATTCTGCATCGTTCATAAAGAAGACGAAATTCTTAGGCTAGCGATGAATGTGGGAAAACGAATTGAACGCTAAAAATACTGGAATCCGAGCAGTGGAAATGCGAAGACGAGCCGCATATAAAATGCTCGTTTTTGAGTGCTCTCAATAAGTGTTTCTGAATGCATCGTCGTAAACCTTACGCAAAATTCTCCACAGGAGATCTATTATCGGTTTAGTTAAGGGTGTTCAAGTAAGCTAAAGCTCGGCTTGTCTTTTTTTTTGCAAGCAACTTTTAGGGGAGTACAGATGTGTTCTGCATCTTCTGTTCAAGAAACTGATGCTGGTTCGCCCACAAATTTTCCTTTGTCTGGCAGCCGCATGAGGAATGATGTTGTCACATACATCCTTTCAGCACACGACTTGTTTTGTTTTCCAAACGTTACAACAGATAGCTGACTCCTATTCTTGCACTTGAGGCGGTGATCAGTTAATATGGAAATTTCCACTTAGATTCGGATTAGGTAAACCGTGTTGTTAATAATCGTAATCATTACCCACCCTACAACTCCTTCAGCAGGACGACTCATTATAAAAATTTTCTACTAATAATTTTCGGGATAACCAGTATTACAAGAGAAAACAGTCAGCTGAAACACTTACGAATATTAAAAATTCTGAATAAAAAAAGCGAAAATGAAAGAGAATGAAGAGCAAATCAGAGTTAATTATGAGAACCTCATTCTTGCGAGCTCAACGTTTAGTCATTCCTGCCGTAGCAGGGTCACTATTATATCTTCAGTAATCGAAGTCACTGACAAAAACAGCGTTAAAACACTGCTATAAGTCCACCGGTCGTTTGTACCAAATGATTTATGAGTATTTCAAAAACCACCATCACTAATGATATGCACGGCGTCACTAAACTATCCATCGCACTTCACTATGTGGATTTAGATACCCAGGTAAAAAACCAAGTTTGTAAAGTCTTTCTAATAATCTTGTGTTGAATAATTTCTATAATAATTTAAAGAAAAATTGTTCAAAACCTCATTATATGAATTATATGAATTATTAGAAACTAAACTATCCATTGCACTTCACTATGTGGATTTAGATATCCAGTAAAAAGTGGGTAAAGCCTTTCTAATAATTTTGTGCTAAATAATTTTTATAGTTCGAAAAAAAGAATGCAAGCCAAAGTGAGGTGGGTACGCCAAGGCCAATACACCGGTATTTCGGAGGTCCCGCCCTTCTCGCAAGTGACCTCCGCCCCACATCAAGCCCTGCACTGTAGCAAGGAGGGAGGCGTTTGTGGTGACAGCGCAGTGTACAATGACACTGATTCATCACAACAATTTAGTCGATGGGCCTCGTCTGGTAGGACAAATTTGGTCCATGGCATCGACTGTTTTTAAAGCCTTGCATTAATCATTCAAAATATTTTCAAATCCAAATCCACCGGTGCTTCAAAGAAGGAATTATTTTGAATATTTATTGAGAGGTTTTGAAAGCAGAAAATGTTACGGACCAATTTTGTTCTACCAGCGGAGATCCATCGACTGAGAAGTGCTGATGGACCAGTGGCATTGTGCACTCCACATACACTCCACATTGTATTGTCACCACATAGACCTCCCTTCTTGCTACAATATAGGGTCTAATGTGGGCCGTGGGTCACTGACGAGGAAGGCGAGATCTCCGACATACCTGTGTATGGCTCTAGCGTACCAACCTCGCATAGGTTATAAGCATTTCTTTATTTTAAGTTTTTTTGAATGCTTATCGCAAGGTATCAAAAAGAATCGATGCCATGGATCAATTTCTATAATATTTCAGAACCGTGTACGAATAATGCAACTCAAACTCGGGTATTCAAACCTTTATCTTAATAATTATAGCGCAAATGACTACACCGAGTATTAGTGCATATACAGACACAATTCCTATACAAAACTGTGACTAGTGTGCACGACTTGCAACGTTACGTCAATCCACCAGCTTGCCGGATTGTACAATTTAAAATAACATTGTAGTAAATTCATAGTTTACCGTTCAAGTTTATTACGTGATCTAGGAGTATAGAAAAATTAGAGTAGGCTACCTACATGTAAGAAACATATGAAAGTCAGCGGTAAACTGATAGTTAGCAGCTGCTTCGGAAGATGAATATTGGAAGGATAAGTTGTGGGCTTTGGAGGTATTAGGATGTGAATGAAGATTATTAAGATTACTAAAGAACACTTGAAGGCTATGGAATGGAAAAGCTTCTATATTGGTGAAGGTCTAAGATAAGAAATAATGAATGAATGAGAATAAGAATTAAATGGAAATAGGGGAAAAGCACCTTTATGGATGCAAAGAGATCGAATGTAGTTGTGTTTCGTCTCGAAGTGGGTGGGTCGCTTGATTAGGCTGCTTTAGTTTGCGTCTGGCATATCCACAAGTACACATCTGATTGTTTGTTTCGCATGTAGATCAACTTAATGTGCAATAAACATGCATTTGAGTAATAAATATTAAACCTAGATACTGCATAGTGAGGTCAAATAGAGAGTGTTTGATGGAAAAGCCTCTATAAACCGCGAAGATGTGACTTTGTTTAGACTTTTTAAGTAAAAAGACGTGTTATAATATGTAATAAAGATGATGTCACTACGTGCACCAGCACTTGATTTTGTTCCGTTTGGTTTCCGTCCTCTCCACACCATCTACATACACGCAACTAGTCTCTCTATTGGAAGAAATCAGATTTGCTCACAAGAATTCTCTGCGTAGGAGTCGTATACGATTAGTGGAATGAAAATTGATATCTTCTTTTTGATCCTGAAGACAACAACTCATAGTGTTGATTTTGTTGACGATTTGATAAGAATAAACAAATTTCGCAGTGTCTATCAAATATGAGCTCTCTCATTCTTTTCAAATAAAGTTACTACTTTTTTTAGTGCTAGAAAATGAATATTAAATTTTCTTTGAAGATAGCATAGCGGTTGTTGCTAGTGTGCTGCTTGCAACGGCAGCGCTTGCGATGTCGAGAGAAATCTGAACCCCATCCTTAGTCTCCTTTTTCAAAAATTTCCGATCATCTAGATTGTGAGGTTTGATGGAATTTAATGGATGTCAAGATAATATTCAATGTGAGGTATGTAAGTCACTAATTACTCTAGTGAGTTAGAAGATTGTCGCCAGCTGCCAAAAAAACATGCCTGAGAGCTGCCGAATTTTGGCACATTTACCAGAACTGGTTTCTCTCACCAGAGCGGATCTATTAATATTGACCTTTTACCTATTAGACTTTTCGGAGCGGGCATAGAAATCGATGTGCTAAGCTCGCCTTTGCAAGTCGCATTTGTTATTTGATCAAAGTTTTTCCCTTTCTAGAACGATTTTTGGATTCGTCGTTTTACTTCGATACATCACGATTCACTCCACATGCTCATATACCGTTGGAGCATGCATGTCTTAGATATGTGAAGAAAACATTGGTTCACTACGCAATAAATACCGCTTCTGGCGTTTAGACGATTGCAATAAGTTGTACAAAATTTCAGTAACTGAAAATTGGAAGGCAGTGAATAGTTTGACAAAATTTATTCAGGGATTATGTGCTGCAGGTACGTGGATGTTATGAATTTGCGAATATTGATCTGCGAATTAAAGAAGATTGCAAAGTGTTGGTTGGAAGAATGATTTGGAAATCAGTCTAAGACGTATTATTTGTTACGCAAGGAATTTCAAAGTTGGAAGAGGACGATAGTTTGTTGATTGCATCAGGTCGTTCCATAAGTTATGACACCATGACAATAAACACCAATTTTATCAACCAGAAGTAATCAAAATTTCATGGTTTTGATAACTTTCAATTGCACAATTTTTGCGAACATTCTAGTACACAACTTGCTCATCTTTGCTTCAATGGAGATGCCCTGGAAACAGATTAGCTTGCTACACATTTACGAACGACCAGCAGGGGAAAATGAGTGAGGCGGCGCGCAAGATTAAGGCGCTGTAGTAATGACGAAGAGAAAATCACAATAACCTTTAATGCTAATTACTTGCAATATTGCTGCTGTGCCTTGCTTTCAATAAACCTGCAATGATACTTAGACAACGATTTGATAGGAAAAGTCCTGATGAATCTGAATTTTACGCTAAGTGGGTAAAGTAGTCGTAGTAATTCGGCTGACGTTTCGGCGACCCGCCTTCTTCATAATCTGGGCATATGTATTATTAATCTATTTAGATGAATCAGGGGAGCTTATTTATATGCTGCCTAGGTCAGGTTGAAAGATCAAACTATGAAACGGGCGAGGTCTCGTGTGGTGATGGTGACGCATTCTTTCTTTTGGTTCATTTCGGGGTTTTTGGTGTTTAACCAAAGCGCTTCAAGAGTTTGGGCGTGGATGTGTTTGATTTTCGCGCTAGGGTCGTGACAGTCATATCAAAATCTTTTCTGCTGTATTTTTGCGCTCTGTGTTAACCTAAAAGCTTACTTTTAACGACTATATAGTTGGTGTCTTGATGTTCCGCCATGCAGACTGAAAAAGGTCTACCCGTTTCATCTATATATTCCTCTCACATGTCTTACATATGAAATAAATTGTGCCCGATCTCATGCAGTCCCCGTCCTTTCCGTTAGTAAAGAATATACAGCTTTGATGCTGCGCAAGCGATCTTAAAGTCTATTGCTGATCAGCTAGTGGCTAGGGTGGGAGGTGAGATTCCAATAACTGCCACAGAATTTTCGAAAACCGAATCTTTTCAAGCACCTTTTAACCGCGCTACTAATTTCGTTTGATTTAGATGGAGTATTGTTCTTTCGGCACCTAATTCCATTTTTTGAATATTGTCAAGTAACAAATGCTTTGTAGCCGTTGGAAATGGCAATTTTTCGTTCCAAGTTTGACGATTCGTTCCTTTCCTCTTCTCCTGTGCACGCATTTTTAGCCGTTCGAGACATATTTTTCATTAGCGATTTTTTTGTGAAGGATGAGAGGATAGGTGGTTGACCAAAACGTTTCTGTTACTTGGTTTTCGATACCATTTTGTACTATAGCCACTATCCAAAAGCTTTATTTGGATGTTTAAGAATGGAAGCCAGCTCCCGTTTGGATTTTCTCGCGTGAATTTTATATGCTCTGACTGTCCGTTCAAGACTTTGAAACATTTGTCCATTTCCTCTTGTGTGGAACAAACAATGAAACAATCGTCTATATACCGGCAGTAGAGCACTGGGCGGTGAGCGAGTACTGGAGCGACCACCTTATACATAAAAGCGATGGCAAGACTAGGTGCTGAACGTTGACCCATGGCTAACCCCCTGAGTTGTGTGAACTATTTTCCCGACCACCGAAAGATTTAACAACTAAGACATTGTTTTAGGAGGGCCATTAGTTGTACTCGTACTCATAGAGTGGCCTATTATTCTGTCAGCAGGACAATGACTCAGATCGTATTTCAACAATATCCCGTCTTTGCGTTGAAGAGATTCACTACTTAGGAGCCGAAAAAATTTTAGATCAAATTACAAGTATATCAGTACGATTCTAGAAAAGTGATCGGTTGAATAATGCATAGTCATTTGTTTTCTAAAAGTATTCGTCAAAAATTGCTGATTTGGTGCAACCGTTTTTGAACCAAAAGAACGATGCTGTAGTGAGACATTGTCGCTCACAAACTAAAAAAAGGTCACGGAACTGCTGCAACACGAGACGGATTCAATGCGGAAGTGCGCGAACTGCTGCAACCCGGAAATCGTTATGTGGCGTTCGTTAAAATTTTATGACGGCGTCGATGATTCAACAGCATTAACACTGTCATCAATCGTCCTTCACAACGCAATCAAAATGGAAACTTCCACATGAGTCGAGATTTTCAGTGAATTTATTTGAAATGGGTGGAGTTCTTAGCTCCATACACTAGCCCCTTTATTACTATAATGTGACTCATACTATGAAAAGAATGTTTTCCAAAGGACTTCAGTTCGAATGAAGTGCTCCCGTCACTTAGCAATTCATCGAAATCTGATTTCATAACCATTCTATGCTGCGGCGCAAGTTCATGATTTAAATAAACACTTTTACTGTTATCCACCATAAATATGTTGGGACTGTATTGAACGCAGTTCTGCACGGGCATTTTCCTTGGAGCGAAGACCAATATTTGTTCAGGAACGTTCCTTCGAGTGGAGACTTTGAACTTTGTAAAACAAGGGTACTGAAAACTTCATTGAATACCTAGCAGAGTGAAAAACAATTCGAATTCTGAGATGAAACGTTTCAAAGCAAATCAAAAATAGGACAAACCACCGAAAAAACTTGTGACAATCACACAAACCCAATGAGACTCCGCCATCAAATGTACATTAAGGAGTTTGGTTTTGTCCGCACATTTTGAAAGATTGTCAGTTTGACGGCAATTCACGAACGTCTACTTTTATCAGGGGCGTGGAACTTGTAGAAGAAACAGTAAAGAAGTCTAAATCTCGGTACGGGTGATAGGAAAACTAACTAAACGTCTTTCGCTTCGAATTACAGCAGAAAAGATTTTGATATGACTGTCACGACCCTAGCGCGAAAATCAAACACATCCACGCCCAAACTCTTGAAGCGCTTTGGTTAAACACCAAAAACCCCGAAATGAACCAAAAGAAAGAATGCGTCACCATCACCACACGAGACCTCGCCCGTTTCATAGTTTGATCTTTCAACCTGACCTAGGCAGCATATAAATAAGCTCCCCTGATTCATCTAAATAGATTAATAATACATATGCCCAGATTATGAAGAAGGCGGGTCGCCGAAACGTCAGCCGAATTACTACGACTACTTTACCCACTTAGCGTAAAATTCAGATTCATCAGGACTTTTCCTATCAAATCGTTGTCTAAGTATCATTGCAGGTTTATTGAAAGCAAGGCACAGCAGCAATATTGCAAGTAATTAGCATTAAAGGTTATTGTGATTTTCTCTTCGTCATTACTACAGCGCCTTAATCTTGCGCGCCGCCTCACTCATTTTCCCCTGCTGGTCGTTCGTAAATGTGTAGCAAGCTAATCTGTTTCCAGGGCATCTCCATTGAAGCAAAGATGAGCAAGTTGTGTACTAGAATGTTCGCAAAAATTGTGCAATTGAAAGTTATCAAAACCATGAAATTTTGATTACTTCTGGTTGATAAAATTGGTGTTTATTGTCATGGTGTCATAACTTATGGAACGACCTGATGCAATCAACAAACTATCGTCCTCTTCCAACTTTGAAATTCCTTGCGTAACAAATAATACGTCTTAGACTGATTTCCAAATCATTCTTCCAACCAACACTTTGCAATCTTCTTTAATTCGCAGATCAATATTCGCAAATTCATAACATCCACGTACCTGCAGCACATAATCCCTGAATAAATTTTGTCAAACTATTCACTGCCTTCCAATTTTCAGTTACTGAAATTTTGTACAACTTATTGCAATCGTCTAAACGCCAGAAGCGGTATTTATTGCGTAGTGAACCAATGTTTTCTTCACATATCTAAGACATGCATGCTCCAACGGTATATGAGCATGTGGAGTGAATCGTGATGTATCGAAGTAAAACGACGAATCCAAAAATCGTTCTAGAAAGGGAAAAACTTTGATCAAATAACAAATGCGACTTGCAAAGGCGAGCTTAGCACATCGATTTCTATGCCCGCTCCGAAAAGTCTAATAGGTAAAAGGTCAATATTAATAGATCCGCTCTGGTGAGAGAAACCAGTTCTGGTAAATGTGCCAAAATTCGGCAGCTCTCAGGCATGTTTTTTTGGCAGCTGGCGACAATCTTCTAACTCACTAGAGTAATTAGTGACTTACATACCTCACATTGAATATTATCTTGACATCCATTAAATTCCATCAAACCTCACAATCTAGATGATCGGAAATTTTTGAAAAAGGAGACTAAGGATGGGGTTCAGATTTCTCTCGACATCGCAAGCGCTGCCGTTGCAAGCAGCACACTAGCAACAACCGCTATGCTATCTTCAAAGAAAATTTAATATTCATTTTCTAGCACTAAAAAAAGTAGTAACTTTATTTGAAAAGAATGAGAGAGCTCATATTTGATAGACACTGCGAAATTTGTTTATTCTTATCAAATCGTCAACAAAATCAACACTATGAGTTGTTGTCTTCAGGATCAAAAAGAAGATATCAATTTTCATTCCACTAATCGTATACGACTCCTACGCAGAGAATTCTTGTGAGCAAATCTGATTTCTTCCAATAGAGAGACTAGTTGCGTGTATGTAGATGGTGTGGAGAGGACGGAAACCAAACGGAACAAAATCAAGTGCTGGTGCACGTAGTGACATCATCTTTATTACATATTATAACACGTCTTTTTACTTAAAAAGTCTAAACAAAGTCACATCTTCGCGGTTTATAGAGGCTTTTCCATCAAACACTCTCTATTTGACCTCACTATGCAGTATCTAGGTTTAATATTTATTACTCAAATGCATGTTTATTGCACATTAAGTTGATCTACATGCGAAACAAACAATCAGATGTGTACTTGTGGATATGCCAGACGCAAACTAAAGCAGCCTAATCAAGCGACCCACCCACTTCGAGACGAAACACAACTACATTCGATCTCTTTGCATCCATAAAGGTGCTTTTCCCCTATTTCCATTTAATTCTTATTCTCATTCATTCATTATTTCTTATCTTAGACCTTCACCAATATAGAAGCTTTTCCATTCCATAGCCTTCAAGTGTTCTTTAGTAATCTTAATAATCTTCATTCACATCCTAATACCTCCAAAGCCCACAACTTATCCTTCCAATATTCATCTTCCGAAGCAGCTGCTAACTATCAGTTTACCGCTGACTTTCATATGTTTCTTACATGTAGGTAGCCTACTCTAATTTTTCTATACTCCTAGATCACGTAATAAACTTGAACGGTAAACTATGAATTTACTACAATGTTATTTTAAATTGTACAATCCGGCAAGCTGGTGGATTGACGTAACGTTGCAAGTCGTGCACACTAGTCACAGTTTTGTATAGGAATTGTGTCTGTATATGCACTAATACTCGGTGTAGTCATTTGCGCTATAATTATTAAGATAAAGGTTTGAATACCCGAGTTTGAGTTGCATTATTCGTACACGGTTCTGAAATATTATAGAAATTGATCCATGGCATCGATTCTTTTTGATACCTTGCGATAAGCATTCAAAAAAACTTAAAATAAAGAAATGCTTATAACCTATGCGAGGTTGGTACGCTAGAGCCATACACAGGTATGTCGGAGATCTCGCCTTCCTCGTCAGTGACCCACGGCCCACATTAGACCCTATATTGTAGCAAGAAGGGAGGTCTATGTGGTGACAATACAATGTGGAGTGTATGTGGAGTGCACAATGCCACTGGTCCATCAGCACTTCTCAGTCGATGGATCTCCGCTGGTAGAACAAAATTGGTCCGTAACATTTTCTGCTTTCAAAACCTCTCAATAAATATTCAAAATAATTCCTTCTTTGAAGCACCGGTGGATTTGGATTTGAAAATATTTTGAATGATTAATGCAAGGCTTTAAAAACAGTCGATGCCATGGACCAAATTTGTCCTACCAGACGAGGCCCATCGACTAAATTGTTGTGATGAATCAGTGTCATTGTACACTGCGCTGTCACCACAAACGCCTCCCTCCTTGCTACAGTGCAGGGCTTGATGTGGGGCGGAGGTCACTTGCGAGAAGGGCGGGACCTCCGAAATACCGGTGTATTGGCCTTGGCGTACCCACCTCACTTTGGCTTGCATTCTTTTTTTCGAACTATAAAAATTATTTAGCACAAAATTATTAGAAAGGCTTTACCCACTTTTTACTGGATATCTAAATCCACATAGTGAAGTGCAATGGATAGTTTAGTTTCTAATAATTCATATAATTCATATAATGAGGTTTTGAACAATTTTTCTTTAAATTATTATAGAAATTATTCAACACAAGATTATTAGAAAGACTTTACAAACTTGGTTTTTTACCTGGGTATCTAAATCCACATAGTGAAGTGCGATGGATAGTTTAGTGACGCCGTGCATATCATTAGTGATGGTGGTTTTTGAAATACTCATAAATCATTTGGTACAAACGACCGGTGGACTTATAGCAGTGTTTTAACGCTGTTTTTGTCAGTGACTTCGATTACTGAAGATATAATAGTGACCCTGCTACGGCAGGAATGACTAAACGTTGAGCTCGCAAGAATGAGGTTCTCATAATTAACTCTGATTTGCTCTTCATTCTCTTTCATTTTCGCTTTTTTTATTCAGAATTTTTAATATTCGTAAGTGTTTCAGCTGACTGTTTTCTCTTGTAATACTGGTTATCCCGAAAATTATTAGTAGAAAATTTTTATAATGAGTCGTCCTGCTGAAGGAGTTGTAGGGTGGGTAATGATTACGATTATTAACAACACGGTTTACCTAATCCGAATCTAAGTGGAAATTTCCATATTAACTGATCACCGCCTCAAGTGCAAGAATAGGAGTCAGCTATCTGTTGTAACGTTTGGAAAACAAAACAAGTCGTGTGCTGAAAGGATGTATGTGACAACATCATTCCTCATGCGGCTGCCAGACAAAGGAAAATTTGTGGGCGAACCAGCATCAGTTTCTTGAACAGAAGATGCAGAACACATCTGTACTCCCCTAAAAGTTGCTTGCAAAAAAAAAGACAAGCCGAGCTTTAGCTTACTTGAACACCCTTAACTAAACCGATAATAGATCTCCTGTGGAGAATTTTGCGTAAGGTTTACGACGATGCATTCAGAAACACTTATTGAGAGCACTCAAAAACGAGCATTTTATATGCGGCTCGTCTTCGCATTTCCACTGCTCGGATTCCAGTATTTTTAGCGTTCAATTCGTTTTCCCACATTCATCGCTAGCCTAAGAATTTCGTCTTCTTTATGAACGATGCAGAATGCTCTAGATGTTACAGTTTCGAGGATAATCAGATTACAGTATTCGTTGATAAATTCTCGGAGGATGCAGAGACAGTGGAGGATTACGTGAGCAGTCATTTTAAGATGGGTGACAGACGAAATTTTTGCAATTATTGGTGTAGCACCTGTTGAATCTGCTCTACAGTCTAAACACAAAAAATTTTCTGCAAATACGAAAATTTCTGACGAAACATATTCAGCTGAATAAGCAAGATTTCGACAAGAATTCTTCTGTTTGGTCACATCCAACCGGTATTACACCAATGGGTTATCGAAGTCTGACAAGAATATCGTCCTTATGCTACCTAAACCTCTATCGACTATAAAAAAGCGCTTGATAGCATTGAGATATTTGCAGTCTACACACGAAGATTGACTGACTGCTTTCAAATAAGCAACGCGAAAATACAGCTTCTCCATCGGCAACACGTCGTACACGTAGGAATGTGGATCAACAAAGGACCACTATATTGCCAAAACTGTTAGTACTTTTTCCCATCCGCAGCCATCATGAAAAGGGGTTTCCTTGCCTTTTATGTACATTCTAATGATCAATTCTCAAGAGTTTGAGCCGTACATTTTAATATCAAATGGCCTTTAAATGCCTCTGCAAAAAATTTTATTTCATAGTCAAGCATTTTTCGCTGAGCACAGTTTCTCCTTCAAACTTTTATTGACCGTTCGATAACACAAATCTCGGAACATTAATGGTGTCCTGGTTCTTGAGAAAGACTGATCCAAGGTGTAGAGCCATACTGTAATGTGCTGCAGCAGCCAAATAAAAATGGGTTTGTTGTATAATGTAAGCACTCCTTCTGACGACCATATATATGCTTTTCGTTTACATATGACTGTCATGCGTGGGGAACTAAGTTTCAGCTATAAAACGATGAATCCTGTGCCAAAAATAATGCTGCGCATTATATGCAATGTCACGTTTTTCTAAGATTATGTTGCAGTAAAAATAAATTATGCTTCACACTCGACGTTTCCCACTTGTATTCTGCTATTTATTCTAGAATTTCTACTCGTTTGCATAGGTTCATAAATTTATGCCTGCAACTGTGAAAAAAACTTTATTCTATCGTAGTATGTGTTCAGGCTTCTTATTTTCATCTATTAATTTGCCAAACTGACCCGCTAATTAGCCTAAGCTGCCTAAGCCTATAAACGAAAAGCATTTGAGCGTGTAGGGGAAATATTGGAACATCATAGTCGTACACTGTTTCTGGGGATTTCTCAAAGAGGAGGAAAAGCTTTGAATTTGATAGCGAACTTTGCGTGCCACATGTGTAGGTAGCGCTGCGCATTGAAGCAACCTTGCGATCGCTGTCACTCTACTTACATACACTAGTCGTTAAGAATTGCGCGTCAAGTGCGTAGTCAACCCCTATTTTGACTGCTACAATGCACCAGAAATTTATATGGTTATTTAACGCATTACTGAACTTGTCAAGATTTAAGATATCGAGCTGTATTGAAGAAAAACTTTGCCCAACAAAAAATGCTCAATAGAAAATTGATTTTTTTTTGTTCTCCAACACTAGATACCTTTTTGAAAATCAAGTACAGCAGTGAGATCGTCGAGATCTGAGCCAATAAATATAACTCCCATATCGAACTGTTAAAAACCTGAAAAATCTAACAGATTATAATAACAACTTTGGTGCTCTCATGATGTCGATGGTGCTCTGTTGTGCGGATAACAGAAGAGTATCAAATTTCTCACGTAGTGAAAGCTGCCACAATTAATGATTCCTGTTCGCCTTAAGCTTATACATGGCGTACTTTGCTACATAAAATCTAGTAAGGATTTCCTTTAAAGGTGACGGCAACCCGATCGCACTAGAAATAAACTGGAATAAAAAAGCATTGCTGTAGCAGGTTTCTATCACATATTTCTAGAAACAGACGGATGGTTTTATATAACACCAAAGTGATGCTCGAGGTGCACTTCCAGGACGATAGTAGAAAACACCACTGATTTAATAACCTTGAAAATCAAGTATTAGAAATTTTTTTCAGAGCATGCTCAAAGTAAGTATATCACATTTTCATAGAAACGAAAGCTTACGTTTCGGCAACTTCGCCTATTCCAAAACTGAGATGTATTGTGCCACATTTTACTCATTACTCGGTATCTTTTTGCCATCAAAACCTAATTGAAAAATTAGTCCAAAATCTTACCTACTAGAAAAATTCCACATCTTACTCCTTGAGCGAAGTTAGATCACACACGTGCTATACCCTGATGTTTATTCGGTTCAAAATGTTAGCATCTTTGCAATGATATAAAAATTTGATAAATAATCTGAGATGAAAATCACATCAGCGTGATAATCAGATCTTTCTCCCTCGACATTCAGGCTCACCTTTATCTAATGATTCTAATTTTTTCAAATGTATCCGAGATCCGTGCGTTGTTTTTGGCTTGTAAACCACGGTTGCGATTACCACCTCCTATTTCATATGCACTTAGAGGAATAATTGGTCGAGTTTTCAATAATCCGACTAGATGCTCTCTGGCTCAAATACAAAGTGATCTACGGCATCGTAAGCGTGACTATTGGACAGTGCTCTAGAGAGCTCTGTAGAATTCACTGATTTCATTTAATGCTTTACATGTCATTTGCTCTGTATAACAAGTTTGTGCGATTCCGGTAACTCTGGAGAAGTATCAAATGGTAGAATGCTACCGCTTTGATTCTGCTGTTAAAAACATTGTTTGCTGGAATCTTCAACTTCATCATCAAAAAATGAGATCTTCAACCGTTAGAAAATAACGGTTGTATTCTTTCCCTATTAGCACAAATTTGCTGACTGGCCACACATTCCACTAAAAAAGGATAGAGAACGCCTTACCAAAACTGTTTCTCCACAACAATATAATTAAAACAACATGAGGCTGCTTATTCAGCTATACCTAGGGCTCAAAAATTCCCCTCAAATTAGCCTATGATTCAACGGCATTGGATACGCTTTCAATTTTTATTCGTGAGCAGAACACCATAATATTTTACGATATTATCCGAAAACTTTCACTAACACAATGGATTTTAGTTCGATTTTTGCGTTCCCCGATATAGTGTAATGCAAATCACATAGAAAAGGAAACTCTTCCAGCAATATGTTATATTTGCTTACTTGCACATCTCTGAGTTTCAGAAAAGCTTTTAAAATGCGCTTAAGTTTGCGTACTATGAATAACAATGCTTTCAAGAGGCTGAACTGACAAAATAATGTCGATGAATTGCACTGTAATGCTTTTGAGTAATAAAATAAGTTCATTTCGCTTTTTATTTAGTCACACTATGCGTTCACGATATCCTGTTTCATTGATAAGCTTACACAAAGTTGCTATAAATCTATAAATCTTCAAGATGACTAACATTTTGACTGTTTCACCCTTATCAGAGCCACAACAATTTGACTCAGTTCGCTTCTTATCTCATGTTGGTCTTGAAAGTCATCACAGCAAGGCAATTGGGGTGGTTTGACGGGATTAGACGAATGAAGTAACTCTCGTTTCCCATTAAAGCCTAGCAGCTGTGCAGCAATACGTCTAAATATATATGGATGTGAAAGAATTCTGCCTACACAATTTTCGACATGATCGTTGTGTAGAACCACTACTTAGAATCTTGTAACTTATTAAAGTGTCAAATTGAAAGAGCAAGAAGAATTCTGCAACGAAATCGCTGCAGCATGGAATTGCTTAATGTGCTGCATTTGGAACTCACAATATCTGCCACCCTAACGGTGTTTTCGATTAGTCATTCACGAACCACACAATGCAAAATTAACACATTCGGAGTGGACAGTTTTCTTTATAATAATGGATTTCGAACGAGATATTTCGTTCCTTGATTGAAAGTGTAGTGGCACCCAATTGGTATCATAAAAGTATTCCATTTCAATCGCTATCTACAGAATCTTGAATAAAGGACGTTCCAGAGTAAAAGTTCAAGCCGGCATTGTCTAAATAGCAAATTGTGAGGTGACAAGTGAATTCTTCTATTAGCTAATCTCCAAACTGTTAGATAACCAATGAACCATCACTGACATCAATAAAAGCCACATCGATTGTTCAAACAGCTGAGACCACGTACTGACGCTAACCAAGGTTCCCGGAGTATTGTTTATATTGTGTTGGGGATAAAAATTAGTACAGTTTCAGCACTGTCTTTAAACGCAGTCATGCTTTTACCAACCTAATATGCATAAAGCAAAGGCTGTGCATTGAGGCGTTGTTTTGAGGTGATCTCTCGATATTTTAAAAGCATTTTTCTTTCACTTCTACATTAGCAACCAATCATATCACCTTTGCTGATTAGTCTATTTTATGAAGGTGTTAAGAAAAAAATCTTTCATTTGAATGAAACGAGTACCGAGTCGATGATCCACGATCCTTCGATATCGTGGTGGTCTTCATTGCGTTGTCTACTCGGATCATCTTCAGTGGAGCATCACTCGAGTAGACACCTCGCAAGTAGTGCTCCTTCATAAGGTATAGTTTTTAAAAACAGCCTACCAGTACAAAAAAAATTGCAAGGACGAGCGACTGTGGACCATCAATTTGAACCAATCCGTCCTTAAGGAGACGACGATGTCGAAACGCTATCTAACGAACATCGTCATTAACCTACAGGCAGAGAAAGCTTCAAAGAATACACTGAATCTCAAGTTGATTAGGCCTATAATGAGAATTCGTTAATGAAAATTCATCCTCTTACGTTACGAGTTCTCAACTTTTGCACTTCTGACCTCCGAGTTGATTAATCTTCGCCTTTGTTTCGTTTGAGTCAAAACTTGTTCGGTAGGCTCCTCTTGAGTGAGGAACGTCACGCTGCGATGTTTTTATATGCAGGATAGAACGTCTGCTGACTGGTTAATCACCTGTTGATAGCGATTGGCTATTTTCTGACACTATCTTGTAGAAGTCTTTATCATTACTAGCTAGCACAAAGGGTAACAGTAATTTTAAATCCGATTTTCCTTCAGCCTCAAAGGAGGTTGGGTTTAGGCGGATTGGGGGCTAAGGTCACAACAAAGACGAACTACTGTGAAGGATTAAATCGAATCATCGACTCTGAAGAAGGCAAAACACATCGAAACGTTAGTTCAATAAAAATCTTTGAGTCTCGCGCATTAGGCCTAGCCTATGAGGAAAGTATGATAGATTGTTGTTGTCGAGGCTTGAAGGAAGTTGGCTCGCAATATATTGTGACGCTCTGTGACAGTCGTTAATGATGTCGGTTTCAGTACGATAGATTGCCCGAAGATAACATATCACTACCGATGGGTGATTAGCTATTAGGTATGCGTTCCATTCTATATACGAGGACATCGCCGAGTTTTCATTCAAGCAGTACTTTACCGTGTGGGTGCCGAATCCGTTACTAAGGTGTGAATGATCTGATGCAAATAATTCAATATTTCAATACGCCTGATACCTTTTTCGGACCAAGCATGTGGTGTGTTACGAGCAACTTATAGAGCCTAATATGCGCATTCCGGCCTTAACAACCTCATCACTTGTGCAGTGCCCTTCGTCTTAGCCAATCCACTCGGGGTAATCCAACTTAATACATAGAGAGTAAGCGACTTATCAGGCATATTGAAAGTTGAACGTGATCTCAAGAAAACACTCAAAACAAAAGGTATGACATTTCATAAATACCAGCCAAGAGTAATCGAGTGTACAAAATTACGACCAAGTAATTCCTTCCAAATGACGTCACGTGTGAATAGTACGTCGTCACCTACTCTATGTATGCCGTTGAGTCTCCATAAAAGGATTGGCTAAGACGAAGAATACTACCTAGATGATGATGCTGTCGAGCCTGATTCACGTGTATTGGGCTCTATGATTGCCGATAGCACGCCACATGCATGGGTCATAGAAGAGTTATCAGGCAAATTGAAACTTGAGCGTGGTCTTAAGAAAGCACTTGAAACGAACGGTATGATAATTCTGAATTTGTTTTGATTTGTGTCCACAATTATGCTGAGATTTTTAAAGGCTAAAAATGAGCATACTTGTCATGGCGAAATCTCGAACCGCACTCTGTAATATAGCTGCTAAGCATAATGTCGGCAGTGTCGAGATGTGGAGTGAAACCTACAGGTCAGAGTACTAGACGAAACATTGTTAGTATGGTTCTGAATTGCACTTTCTCACACATCGAGCTCAACCTGTTTTGCTTGATGCATTGCAGAGAAACGGCCTTTCCAGGATATAAGCACAGTATCGGCATCAACATCTGGAGATCACTGCGTCATAAAAGGTTGATTTAATAAATCGGCAATGTGAGACTGTAGCCTAAAATGTCAGCTCTCAAATGCTTACCAGCACTCCTATGAAAAGTTCCTCCATCGGTTTTTCATTTGTTCTCTTGTAATTAGAAAGAATCCAAACTTTAAATAGAAAACGTTTCAAACTTATCTAGCGCAATGAATTGAATTTAAATTGCTTACAAAATATCCAATAAAATTAAGAAAAATTATAGTTACAGCAAGTACAAGATCTTTCATCGTATCTGGCTTCATTTTATTTGTTGTTATGCTTAATGGCAACATGATCATTGCTACTCGGGTCTCTAATATTGCAACAAACCAGAATAGAGCTAAGAGATCTTATGACGTCTAGTAATGCAGACATTTGAGCTCATGCGACTACTACACCACAAAGGCCACTTCTTTGCTATCACTCTTTCTACGATATATACTAGGGAAGGTGCAGTTTCGAAGTTTGATTGAATCAATCAAAGCAATAGCTTATTAAAGACATGTGTTTCGAGTGCTTTGTCATCATCAGTGCCATTTTATTCGCCAGTGCCCCTAATATATGGAAAGAGAGCCAAAGATTGATAAATTGTAATTGAATAGATTTTAACTGACAAGTAACCTTACAGTCGATGCCTTACAGCTGCTATATGACAATTAAATTTCTGAATATTTAAGCAAAGCGTACAAAAGATCACAAAAAACACCTTCAAAGAGTGTCAAACTTTGCTTTGGCTGATATTATCGAAGGCAGAAAAGACAGCTAAAAACATTGTCGGAAAGGGTATATGAATGTTTTGACGAGCTTTGTGATAGACAGTTGATATAGAATGATTTTTTTCCCATTTGGTAGCGCAGATTTTCAAGCCTATCCCCTATGATGGACAAGAAGGCTACATAAAGAATTTTGTTAATCATAAGCGAATATCTTGAATTAGCGCTGTGTATCACCTGTTTCATGATAAGATTTCTTTGTAACGCTGATAAATTTTGAATGAAATCATGTTTATGTGGATCGCGCAATTGAACTACTACTTTGCCGGAAGCACGGAAAGCACATGGACTTGTAGAGATAAATTTTCTAGTATCAGAGTCAAACGTTCGATGCGGATCTTCTTCCAAAGCGGAGAAACGATCCCTAATTAAATACACCTCACTTAGACAATATCGATCGATGTTCGCTCCAATCAGAACCTGTCTGCACTCCACAGCCCGAGAATTAGCCAAAGAACACTTGCTCGCGCATGTGAAACAATCTTATTTTTCATGCTGAGCTGAAGTGAAACGGTCCTTTTATGATATAAGCAGAACTTTAGAATTGATAAATTTTACGCTATCGAAAGCTCACTAATAGTTTTGAGAAAGAGCTCTCTACTGCGAGAAATGTTTGTGTGTATGTGTGTGTGTGTGTGTGTGTGTGTGTGTGTGTGAAGCATAATTTTATTTTGTATTGTCAGCGTTATTAGAAGGGCCTTTTTGAGGAAGTTGTCGCCTAAAGCTCTAACATGAGATTTAAGCTCTTGAATGACTAAACAACCATAATAACATCTCGTCCAGCGTAGGCTTGAATATATGTGCTATTGAACGAATAATATCAGTACCTTATTTCATTTTATTTAAGCACTGTTCTACCTGTACAACAGGTGTCAAATTAGCTGGGTTTTTCGGTATGCATACTATACATTACTGAAGGCCGAATTCTGACACTATCGATCGGATATATCGCAAAAGCTGCTAACGGAACGGTGGCCGCAGTGGTGCAGTAATATCATGTTTTTCCGATACACGTGAAACACGTATTCAACTTCCAATTAGCCTCGGTTTGCTGCTTACCGCTTGATTTTCGTCGTTGAATGTTTATAACATAATGCCAGCACTAAAAGGTACTAGAAATAAAGACTGCGCCTAGTTCGTAAGTTAGTTCCCTTCAGTTTCCATGGTGATGTGGTTTAGTGAGAGTCAGTTTCACGGTTTGTTCCTATATAGAATATTAATTAAGCCGCATCATCATGAATATCAGTTTTGATACTGAGTATAAAACTCAGCAAAGATGCCTACAGCGAACTCATTTTTGTTATCAAATTAGAGAGTACGGAACTGCTAAATTACTCTATCGTTTATTCAGCTCCGTTCGGTGTTCGTAAGAATTTATAACAAAGTCGAAAACTCTAGAGCACTGACGGTGCCTTCAAATTGTCATTTGCGCGAGAACAAACAGAATTATTACGTTTCCAGCTAAACAATTCCCCTAACGTATCAAAATTGAGATGGAGCTTTCCTTTCATTGACTACAACTGTGATTCTATTTAAAGAAAGACGTGCCATAACAACTTGCCATTTTCAGAACCATGAGTAAAAGGTCTGAGATTAGGATGCCCAAAGTGTCGATTTTCAATTAGCAATTCTGCAACCTGACAAATAAGTTTGACAGCTGTCTAACTGCCGACTTGTTGGAATATTTCGGCTGATAATAGTGAACACCATCTTCATCCAGCTTTAACCACAAAATGTTGCCAGGTGATGTTTATCGCTGTATAATTTATGTTATAACCAATAGTGTTTTCGTTTCATTGTCATTTCAAAAAGCTTTCAAGAACGCAAGTGCTATTTGCTTAATCTCTTATATTTAACGGGTGAATGCGATCACACTGGGTGACGGAAAACCCTCTATGTGCTCGCTTTGAGAACTTCTGGTTGGTAACGCTATACTAAACGAGACATACCACTAGACACGTATAGGGACTTAAAATGGAGAAAGCTATCTTCGCACATGAGCAGATGATCTCCTCGTGCAAGACTCACAAGAGACTCTATAGCAAGAAGCTAAAATTGAGCAGCAAAGGTAGTTCCCCGTTATCACGCAAAAATTCGAGTTGCATATCAGATCAATTTTTTGATCTAAACCAGACACAGGACTCGCCCATGTAAGACTCGGTGCCACTGGCTCACATAAGCGGTGGCTTATTGATCATTACGATGTTTCCAAGGAAAGGTGTTTACTATGCAACTAACTTTTCATGTGTTTGATTTCAATTTGCTTTGGCTATGGAAATGCTTGGCTGACTGGATTGCACATCAAGATTTGACTTTTTCAGACTCTGATAAAGGCAATCCTACCAAAATGCCACCCATTGTACTGTTATTGTGCTGTGTTAGTACTGTGTTCAACGAATGCAGCTATTAACCACCTCTAATCTGCTTACGAAGAGATGTCTGAATATTAAGAAAATCTTAAGTTATACGAAAACAATAGTCGAGCGTTGATATGCGTTGACAGGATAGCTTTCTTTCCTGAGTGCAAGTATATGAACTCAAATGGTGTTACCAAAGCTACCCGTTCCTGTAATTGAAAGATTCATACTACCTAAAAGAAGGTAATCGATATATATAACGTCCTCAAGATTCTTTAAAACCTAAGATACGAAGTGATTGGGTCGATTACTTATCAAACGATTTCTCTTTTAGAAGTTTCGGGAACTCTCGGTTTGAAAAGCGCTCTTTCTCGATCAAATATTCTTATGAAAAAAACTATATAGACATCAAAAATGGTGTGGTGACTTGGTCGATAATGATGTGGCAAAGCGTAGTGGACCGAGCAGTGCGCATGTTGGCATCGGGTTCGTTGGATTGCACTTCTTCTCGACAAGTGGTGTTGTCGGCGGAAACTGAACCTGAACATAAAATGTGGTGTATTTGCAACAAAAATTCTCGTCTATCAAATATTGCTGTAGCATTACAGCTGTAGTAAAGTAGCATTATGTGGATGTTGTATGATTGAAGTAATGCTGAATTAACATCAGATCGCAGTGGTGACATAATATCTTCAGCATATTTTCTGAAAAACAGAATCAGTTTAGAAAAAATAATAGACAAAAATTTTGTTATATAATTGGAAAACATACTCACAACATTACTTTACTGCTGGCAATAAGAAAACTATTCGAAAACAATTCGCAAAAAACAACTCTTGAAACCGACTATCGATTAACCTCGGCATTGATTGAATAATTCTGTGACACTTCTTCGCTCTATAAACACGAGATTCCCAAAAGACATTTATTTTGCACAATATAGTACATTAGGGCTTGCTATGGTGGCTAAAATTTTGGTAGTTCTGCCTTTTCAGAGCCTAAAATGGTCATATTGAGCTGAGTTGACTTAGTCAAACCCTTGATTAATCAAAGCAGAAAAGTATTTAAACAATCTCAAAATCGCAAAGTAGTTGGCATTGTTTGACTCACCGTTTTGTTGTTTTGTTATCCGCTAAATGTGAGGAACAGTCGTACTAAATCTTACATGGACGAGGTGCGTGTCTGGCTGAGATCATAAAAATTGAAAAGGATCCGAGATACGGCCCAGTATCATGCGCGACTAGGAGGCCCTCATCTTATTGATTCATATTGGGACTTTTGGTATGGTTACAAATCGCCTGCAGGGCTTTGCACGCTTATGTCCTATGTTCTTGTACAAGGATAGTTACTTCTACTTCAAAGTCTTCATTCTTATGTGTCTGCGTTCTGTGCAACCCTAGTGGGTTATTCGGTCTAGAATTACATTCGTCGGCCAGGTGTTCTTTTATACGGAAACAGAAGGGCCTTCCCGTTTCCCCAATGTACTCTCCGCCGCACGCTTAGCAAGAGAATGAGTAAGCTTCACCTTTACTCATGCAGTCACCGTCTTTATCGTTAGGAAAAGTAATGTGGTTTTTCTTGTACATAAACGATCGTATAAGCGATTGCGGATTAGCTAACGTTTAGGATTATTCGGTGGTATTTCGATAATTGTAACCGCTTTATACATGCCTGCGATTTGAACGACTTTTAACAATATACTAATTTTGTTTGAAAGAAAGGTAGCGGAAACGGGACCTTATTTCTGGTGAAGTTTTTGTTTGGGGCACATGATTTCCTCTCAAATCATAAGTACAGCTGTTAGAAGTTGTTTGGAAAGGGCAGCTTGGATGGATCGGTTGCGATTATTGAAATATCACCGAATAATCTTGAGCGTCAGCTAGTTCGCAGTCGCTTCTACGATCTTCTATTTAATGCATAATTTGCTCCAACAACAAAGACGGTGATTGCATTTATCAGGGCACAACGATTACAACGATGGCAACATTTAATAATAATGTAAATACAGTGAATATGTATGCATGTATTATTATACCGAATATAATATATGATGATATGTGCCTATGCTGGTGATGTTGTTACTACCATCGTTAATGTTGATCAATAAGGGCACAGTTTCTCAATTTCTTGCCAAGCGTGTGGCAGCGAGTACATTGGAGAAACGGGAAGGCCACTCCATGTCCGTTCAAAAGAACACCTCCGACAAACGATATTTTAAGCCAATCACCTCAATATTAGTTTTTGTCCTTTAAAATAAAACTAATATTCACTCAAAACGTCAACACCACTAGCCGTCAGCGACAACACACTCATCAACCAGAAAGACTTTGATGTAAAAGCAATTGTCCTCTCACAAAGCGTAAGACATCAGCGCGCAAAATCATTGAAGCGTTTTGGATCCATATTAAAAAATCGAATATGAATTTCGAAGATGAATGCCTCCTAATCACGCATGATTTTCGCCATATATTGAAGAGATTTCTAAGAATCTGAAAGAGGCACACACCTTGCCCATGTAAGATCCAGTCTAAGTATTAAGTAAACAACACATTAGGCGGCTGCTCTACAAAGTTAGTGGACAACACATTAACAAAACGTGGGTCAGATTACTGGGCGATTTTAAAATGCTTAGATGTTTCTCCTACTTTGGTTATGAAAGTGTTTGACTAAGCTGATGCACGTCAATATAACTCTTTCATGCTCTGAAAAGGGCAGAATTGCCGAAACGTTAGCCGCTGGTGTTATTTTGACGTGTTATTTTGTTCAAAATAAACGTGTACGTCGTTTAAGTTGAACAATATAAATCCATGGAATTGTAAGAACTAATCCATTGAAGACTCGGAATTATTCAAGTATATTATTGGTTTCAGTGCAATTCAAATATCATGATCAATGCTGCATTTCTGTTGAGATGTTTGCTTACCCACTGTGGAAATCGGCCCACGTTTGCGCTCTATTTGGCAAGTGGCAGAGTTGTGCCTCACCCAGCTCAACGCTTGACTGAGGATGGATTATCTTCTTCACGTCATAGAAATTGGTCGAACACGTCTCTTTACAATCTTTAGGACAGTCAGGCTAAGGCGTTCCATTGGGGTGTTCGATAAGGACTGCTGGAGAGTGCTGGAAAGCTGTGGAATCAATTTCGTATCGGACCGCTCTAAGCTTTATAAGCTACTCGTTCGCATCCTCACGAAAATGACCTGGTGAAATTAAAACGAATGATTTTAAAATGCCTGGTAATCACTTTTCAGCTATGCTTGGTGCTGTTATGAGTATTTATAGCAGTGCAGTACACGTATTCGGCCTTGCAGCCTTTTCAGTTGTACATGCCCTTTGTCTTAGCCAACGAAATATTTTTGAACTTCACTTATCAGTGATTCTTTTGTGGATTTGATACAAGTCTTATGAAGGACTTTCTAGATGATAGATAGGAACTCGTAGGTGTTCAAAATATTTCAAGCGTATCACCTGTACGTCTATGATTAATGAATTGTCGCCGTTCTTGTTAGCAAATATGAAACTTCACAAGTTGCAAAAATCTTTATATAGTAATTTCAAGAATATTCTAGTAGAAGAGAATAGGAGGCCATATATCAGAGCAAATGTGATAGCAAAGAGAGGCAGTGGTTAGCGGTAGCACATGATTTGGCATGAAAGAAACACAGGCTCAACTTTCTCCTGAGGTCGATTATTTTGTATATCACTCATCATCATTAAATATGCAAATATGGCACCAAATTGCTAACAGAGTAAGAGCTCTTATAGATCATGGTAGCAGATGCAGTGGTTTTAAATGCATTTGTTATATAAAAGGAGTTCAACGTTAAGCCAAAATTCCATTGATGAATATTCAATTGTAATCCTACTGAAAGCATCTTTGATAACATAATTTTTCAGCCTTTCATCAAGCCTGCTATGGCACTTGCACAGTGCAAGATACGTGCTTCGGCAGTCCAATCTTAAGTTGCACGGTGTCCTTCGATTCAGTCAGTTCCACGAGGAGATATCCCTCACATGAAGAAACCGACTCCGATTTATCTACCCAGACCTCTTGAAGGCTCAAAACATGTTGTCAGATTATATTGTTTTGAGCGAGGTCTCAAAACCACTTGAAACGGAAATCATGACATCCATGCTCTACAATCGAGTGTAAAATACTGTCCATTGGGTGATCATTCCACAAAATGACACGAATAAGTTCGACGTCCCTTTCCTTATGTAGGGGCTATCTACCTGTGGAACTGATTGAACCGAAAAGCATCATGCGACTGAAAAGGCTATGATGCCGAAACACGTGTTCTGTATTGTTTAAGTGCCCTAACCGACCTCATGAAAAGCTCAAATATGTTATCGAATTACATTGTTCTAAGCGAGTTCTCAAAACCTGACTTTGGTAGCTAATTTCACAAAATGAGCTTCGTTCGAATATGGCCTGTATTTCCTTCAAATAAAGATCGTGTAGCTTCGAGTTTTATGATTCGCTATCTAACTTATAAAAATGATTTATTGTACGGCTCACACAAAGCTGTTCGAAGCGTGAAGATGGTCAGTATTGCAGAGGTTTCGCTTTGATCAGAACGGCGTTGATTTAAACCAAATCTACAGTGAATGTTCTTTCTGCGATTTTGGTTTTCAAAGACGTCATATTGGCGAATCGAGCAGTGTGAAGCACTGCATGAATGAAGTCGTGTCCACAGCGTCTCCATTCCTTACTGACTCCACTCACACTCATATGACCTAACTCTTTTGCTCTTTTCATTTAGAATCTCTCTCCTTATCCTTAACTCTGCTCTATGATAAATCACATCCTCGTCTATCATGAACTAATTATAAAGGGACGAAACTTTTAGATTGGCTCTTGCTTTGTCCAGGTCTTCTTTGCTAATCTTGTGGTGTAGACTATCTTGTTGTACTTTACCCACACATCACAGCATTGTTTATACTGTACTGTCGCTATAAGGATAAATAATTACAATCCAAACCCGAGAAGAGCGAGTCCGTGGCAATCACAAAAAGTCCTGCGTAGCAAACTCACACAAACTCACGCAGGTACATTACGAGCTACTGTCTCTGGCAACTAGCTCAGACTGTGCCCATAATACCACGTTCTTCAGTGCACCGCCACAATGATTCTGATGCATTGGTCGCTTGAATCGAGCCACTGAATATCTACAATAATTCTGAGGTATTGGCCGAGGAATCGAATCTGGATCTCTCGCGTGACTGGCGAGAATTTCACTGAATTTCCACATTAATATGATTATTATACAAATTCATTTACCTACGTTTGAGAGTCCCACTGCTTCAAATGTTCCACGCGGCAAGCTGTTACAAATTCTGCACTGAAGTAGGCGATATAAACATATTGAAAAAAAACCTGCATTTGATGTGCTTAGATCATTCAATAGCGAATGTTTTCATAAAGTTCTCTATCTTTTGTCTCACCGAACGTTTCCTCTATTAAATATTTATTTCTCTTTGCGGTACTTACTGTTATTACGATATACTACATTTTTTACAGTGCGGACCTAATGCCATGATACATCATGCACTGATCACCGCCTCGCATGCCAAGCAATTGGTTATGATTTGTCCCGCAATGGAAATTAGAGAATTTAATTGGTATATTGGCGTTCTGAGAATCATTATCATAGTTATATGTACGAATACCATTGGATAGGTTTCTAGAAGGGTGATTTTAATGAGAAAAAAGCCCATGTGTCTAAAAACTTCCTAGTTTTCAACATGAAAACCGTATCCTTGCAAGAAGGAAAATGTTTCCAGTTCCAAGTAATATGTTATGTGACATGCTTGTGTTATTTTATCCATGACTTTATAGTCGTTCGATAGTTTGATTAATGTAGACCTCAATACTAAATTCTGTTACTGGACAGACACGTTCATAGCACGTTATACTAATGAAGAGAAGATTACACTTTGTCATTGAAGTAGTTAGCCATTGTTTGTTTGGACTTCCACAGATTCGTTGAAATTTATATGGTGAAATTTCTGTTTTGTCGTCACTCTGCCGCCAGTTAAAGATGGAATAGTACTGGAGGGTTTCCTGTAAAGGTAGTTTCAAAAGGACTTAGTTGTCCTGAAAATCTCTACTTTTTAATGTGAAAGCCACATCGACGGGAAAGCGAAGCGTTTCAATTTTTTTCCACATTTTTCAGCAGTGCTCTAGAATTGTAACGTTAAAGCACGTTTTTCGCAACGTGCACCTTCTACGAAAATTATCGGGGGTTATTTTTAGTATGTACGTGGAGGCGGGGTGGAAAGAGAGCGCACTGAACAATCTGAGAATTATAGGGCTTTTTTCCGCCACAAAACTGCGGTGTTGCAGAATAGGAATTCACGTTGTTTCAACTACACGTAGTCTCATCGAGGTTTCTTCTTCTATATTTTGAAGGCCGCCGTAGCTAAGTGGTTGTGATGCTCATAACAGCGCGCGTGGAGCCGTAGCCTTCAACTCTCCCCGGCATTTAATAAGAAACGCTTTCTAGAGTGTTACAGCCAAACTAACCTCGAGACTGCAAGGAGACGCACTCAACTGATATTCTACGGCGCTTGAGAAGACAGAAAGCGAATTGAATTCTAGAAGCACTGGGTGAAAATGAGCATTGAGAAGATCATACAGTCGGAAAATGTAATTTTTTGAGCCTTTCATAAGCTCTTCTATAGGCATTTATACAGTGCAGTACCGTGTTTCAACCATAGAGCCTCGTTAGTTGCCCGGTGCTTTTTGTATGAGCCAGTACCTTTCAATGGAGAACCGTCTTATATGAAAGAATCTTCGACGAACATGTTACATTGTCGCGCGTTAAGTAGAAATTTACTCTATACACGGCACAGATACCATATCACCGCACGTCCAGTGAGATGATCACCGGGCATTGCTGTGATTAACAATCGATTGCTAAGGGCTGGTATTTTCGATAATGTCTTCATATTCTGCTGTTTCTTCAGACATCGCTCAAAACATTATAATCTGACATTGTATTATTTTCCTGTGTATTGCTTTGCATAAGTGCCGATAGAAGAGTTCTTGAAAGGTTAAAAAAAATGCATTTTCAGATTACATTGCTTTGAGCGAGGTATGAAAAAAGTTGAATATGAAGGTATCATCAAAATTCAGTCTTGAGCAATCGACTGTTAATCATGGCAATATCCGGGATCATGTCACTGGGCACGCATTGATATGATATCGCTGTAGTGATTCGAGTGCTAAATGCTCGTGTCTGTGGAGCTGTGCAGCTGTGATGTAGATAGTCAATTAGCCTGCCACGCGGTTCATCAATAGATACAGCAAAAATATAAACGACCTAAAATAAACAATAATTATGAAAGAGTATACCAATACCCTTATAATCATACAACGCCGCTACAACGACGTTCCGAATTGAATCAATCGATCGATAGTCGGTTAAAATTCAATCCATCACCAGTCTATCAATCATAGGTATGGAGTGATGAGTCAATTCGTCAAAATACATGATGCCACAGAGCATGAACTAACGGACAATTTTCGGGAAACACTTAAAGTGTTTGCAAGCCGCAACCAGGAGACGAAGGCTTGGAGAGATATCATGACCGCCTTGGAAGGACGAGACCGGGTGGTTTGCTGGGTAGATGACATGTAGATACTGCCGCCGTATGAATCATATATGTACGTAGCAAGAACCCAGATCGTCTTACAAACATGCTACCTATCCCACAGCGGTGAGTCACCCATGACTCTCACTATTGGGTTCATATCCGTGGCACGGGCTTACATTACAATCGTCGTCCAATTGTGAATAATCGATAATTTCCATTGTGTGTGAAGTGAATTTTCAATTTACACGCAGCATTGTAACATCTTCGTCGACGACTCCTTTAGAGAAGAGGTCCTTTCCCAAAAGAGATTGGTTCAGACGAAAGGCAATTAACGAGGCTTCGAGGTCGAAACACGTGTATTGCACTGCACAAGTGCCCGTAAAGACCACATGAAGGCTCAAAAGAAAATACATTGTTCGATTATATTGCTTTGAGCGAAGTCTGAATAACAGTCGACTGTAAACTGTGAAAAACGGATTACTTCAGCGTCTAAAAAGCGCCTCATATATTCTGCTATTTACTGACGGTATAGATAAAATGTCATTTTTCATTAATAAAACTATCTCGTTGTCATTGGTGCACGTCCGCCAAACGGTCATCGCTTCGCGTACTTGGCGAAATATCGCGGTCCACAGCGTACCAGATGATACAACACAAGACCAGTGTGTTTGCCCTACATCTTCATCCAAACATAACCAATGGGCAAGCTAGCTTGTCCTGACAGCGTGAAGCTGCTACTTTTTACGAAGCATTCGCATAAATAACATCAAGTCATTTAGCTGGGTGATGCTAGCATTGTCTGCCTTATCTCCTTTCTTGATCTCTCAAAAAAAACTCCTACCGTTTCTAAGCAGCAGAAAATTTTCAGCCGTTGCGAGATTCGGACGATAGGAGTATTAAGACACACCTGAATGATACAATGGTATTCAGATAGTAAAATTTAGGCCTTAAAAAAGCTTTGTTGCTAATAGATGCAGTTCCCAAGACCCACTGTCTATTAACCTTGGCATGCTCCAATACAATTCCTAATTTTCTTCTTTAATCAGACACGAGGTGTTACATTATTCCCTATTTGACAGCTGACGTTTCGACAGTTCGCCTTCTTCAGAGCCTGGAAAGGTCAAATTGTCCTTAATCAAATCAGTCAGACACCTCCATTACTCAAAATCACCAGACCTAGATTTCAAGAGCACCAATCAGAAAATCAACTCTCAACATATTCACCGCCTTTTAAATGTATTCCTCCTATTGATTCAAGAGGAGACCACCGGAAGAAGATCACATAGGCTTGTAATGCACCATACCCATCAAAACAACAGTCTTATATACTAACTCTAATCACGTGTGATAACGAGGGATTCTTCCCTGCGGTTTATAATTGGATTGGTGGTATTAATCCAAAGTGCTTCAAGAATTTTTCGAGCTGATGTTTTCTGTTCCTGAGCAAGGATTATATGACCGTCTCTGTATAATGAAAGATTATAAAACATGTCCTAACGTCAGAGACGGTGACTGCACAAGCGTAGGTACAGTCTACCTAATCTCTTGCAAAGCGTGTAGCGATAAATATATTGGCGAAACGGGTAGGCCGCTCTATGCCCGCATAGAAGAACAACTAGCTGATAAGCGTTTCAAAAGACGGACACCCCGCTAGGGACGCACTGAGAACAGAAACACGACGGAGTTGATCTTGAGATCAAAGTCACCATCCTTGTGCTGAAACAAAAAGTATCAGCGTGAAAAATTCCTAAAGCACTTTGGTTTAATACCACCAATCCGACTATAAACCGCAGGGAGGAATGCCTCGTTATGACACGTGACTTGAGTCAGTATATAAGACTGCTGTTTTGATGGGTAAGGTGCATTAGGAGCCTATGTTATCTCCTTCTGGTGGTTTCCACTTGAATCATTAGTTGTAACACATGTAAAATGCGGTGAGTACGTTGAGAGTTGATTTTGTGCTTGGTGATAAAGTAATGAAGATGTTTGGATTATTGGATTGCGGAAAATTTGACCTTTCCATGTTCTGAAGAAGGCGAAGTGCCGAGACGTCTGCTGTCAAATAAAGTTCAATTTAACATCTCGGGTTTGGCTTAAACAAGAAAATCAGGACAAATACAAGATGCAATCTCACTGAAAAAATCTATAAATGTGTTTGTAGTGAGAAGTGCGCCAATGTGCCTCAAATATCTCATTTTTCAACGAGAAAGCCACGCTATTTCGAAAAGAAGAAAATTTCAACTTTGGTTAAACATTTTCATTTCACAACATCTGCCTTTATTCATATTTCTATTATAAATATCTTCCATTTTTTACGCCAACACCAATCTGCCTTTATTGACTAGCCGTTGATTATTGAAAGTATAGAAAATACGTAATAAAAGTTGAAATAAACGTTCTTTTCTCGATGATGTGGTTTTACCGTTCAACAATGCTGCTTGTTAGGACACATAAGCGCTGGTTTTATCAAAAGAAACTTATAGTAGCTTCTCCAGCTTATCTGCTTGGAACGATAAAGCCCCTAAAACTATTTACTGTATAGGCACTACATTATTAATGGAATGGGTCTCAATATTCGTACCGTTCGACTCGAGGAGACAGGTGTGTGAAAAACAAGAACGTTGTCATGTGGGATAAGTGTTGAGCCATGTATTCACTGAACCAGTACTTTGTGCAACTCATGAGATTCTTACGCATGCTACTTCTGCCCTCTACACATTGCCATAAACTTTGTTGGTATAGACTTTCAAATGCTAGTGCGTGACTGCTGTTTTTTTTCTGAAAAAAAAATAGAGTTCTCAGCGTTGGTCAATCCCTGAGGGACGCGTCCTGCTTTCTCTTTCATTAAACATCATCAAAAGTAATGAAATGCATATCATGCTCCTACAATGACTTATGATGGCCTTCAGAGTATCAAGTTAGTGCTACTATCCTACTCTACGAATCGTAATAATCTGCCGACCGCTTTAAAAAAAAAAGGCTCGATGTGTTTTGGGTGAGGAATCGAGCAGCGATTAGGAGTGTTCAGCGGGGTATCTCTAACCAGTGTGCCACACGCAAATTAATGTCGGGCATCAATGGTTGGACTGCCCAAGTTTGAGGAATTTGTTTGGTACTGAATTGAAAATGACTGCTTAAGAAAATCATAACAATTTCCACAAATTCACTATGTGGTGCATCAGCCACTCAAAAGCATGCTGCTCAAACGGTCTAACATCTCGCTCAAATGAAAAATGATTGAAGCGCAAGCTTGATTCTACTGTGGCTTATCTAACACGATTAATATTAAATGGCACACACAGATCTTTATAGAAAGATTCACATCGCTGTTGAAGGTCACTGCAAGGTGGTCACAAACATACACAATGGGTGGTGGTGAAAGTAGCCAAAATCACCAGTTGCATTGGCAACTGCAAACTTCTTACATGTCACGGTTATAATACCCCCACATGTCACCGTACTGAAAAAAAGACCACCATCAAATGACGACAACTGCGAAGCTATAAAGGATACAGAAGTATAAAGGAGGCATATTTTCAAGAAGTTAGACGTTATGATGAATCTGACGGTATTGAAGAGTTGAAATCGTAGAATTGTAGACTGTAAGAGAAATGCTTTCAACTATATCATATCTTCGATTACGAGTCCACGTCCAAATTTCGATATGCCTGATAATTTTTTTGAGCCATGCATGTGGCCTGCTATGATTAAACTTATAGAATTCAATACACGTGTTTCAGTTTTGGCAGCTTTGTCATTTGGGCACTACCCTTTACTCTGGCCAATTCTCTCGAGAGGGCACAACCCCTATACAGAGAAGGCGCGCCGTACTATTTACACCTGCCGTTAAGTGAAAATATCACTGAATGTACACTCGCTTGCTCTTGGCAGATATCGTACCACATCAAATGTATATCATATGTTTCGAGTGTTTCGTTGAAACCACGCTCAAATTGCTGTATGCCTAATTATTTTTACGCCATGCATGTGGTCTGCTATGGGCCAGCTTATGCAGCTCAATACATGTGTTCCGAGGCTTATACAGGCCAATACTTGTGCTCATAACAAAGCATATACATGGTTTAGAAAACAATTGTTGGGCATATTGAAATCAGAGTGTGCTCTCAAGAAAACACTTGAAACGAAAGGTAAGATATATTTGAAATACATATACGATACCAGCCAAACGAAATCGAATGTATAAGACTGCCCAGTTAGTGATATTTCCCTTCAATGGTAGATGTAAATAGTGCGTCTGCGTCCTCTTTATGTAGGGGGTGGGTTACCCCGAGAGGATTGGCTAAAGGCAAAGGGTACTGCCTAACTGACGAGGCTGCCAAGGCCCATACACGTGTATTTGGCTGTGTAAGCATATCCATAACAGACCACAAGCATGGTTCAAAAGAACCTACAGGTTTTCAACTATAGTATTTGCAACAAGTGATAAAAGGATAAAGCATGAAGCTTTCGGCATTAATCAATCCCTGAGGGATGAGCATGCATTCGTCTTCAATTTTTACCTCCGTTTGAGGTGAATGAATGCATATTTGGCCTTCACAATGATTCTCCGTTGCCTCCAGTTGGACGGAGTTAGTGTTGCTCATCCTCCCAGACAAGTCTGTGACCAATCTGGTAGCAATTTACCGACCCCAGAGGAATGGATGGCTTGGTGAGCCATAAGCGCGAGATCGAACCATTGACCTCGAGTGTGACACAGGGCACTCTAGCCACTGCGCCACATGTGCTCCTAACAAGTGATATGGTGAGAAAAATCAAAAAGCGACAAAAGGCTCAGTGAAGGCCAACACAAAAATGACGAGCCATACATCCATTAGATCTCATCAAACATCGCAGAGATGACCAAGTGCATATGTGGGATATGGCTTTCAGTGATCTATTGAGATTAACGTCAGTGCTTCTATTGTCCTAAAAAGATGGTAGGAACTTGCCAGTATCGAGGATGGTGGGCTTGATTAGACTGGGTCATCAATTCGAAGCAAACATCCGCGCTTGCAAGATGTCCTTAACCAGTAAACTACACGAGCCCGAGTCAGCTCTGCATTTATGGGATTATGAGGCAAAAATCTACTGTTTTCTCTAAGATACACACATCTTCTTGAACAAGTACAATGTATACCCATGGTCCTTTTTATGTTGGGCTTTCTCGTAAGTTCTGGCATTAGATCGATAAACATCGAATTTACCAATCGGAAGTAATTGGATTTGTAATGTTTTAGTATCATTCAATGGCGCATTTTCTTGTGAACATTTTGGTATACAATTTAACCACACTTGATGGGGCTGTTGTGGGAACAAATTCGCATCCCATTCATGCAGAATGGTTAGTAGGGGAATCGCTTGTGAAGCGGCATGCAAGACAAATGCGAATCCCTGTGGAAGGCCCCAGCGCGACCGATCCTCCAGGTTGTTCTCTGTAGCTTTAAGCTTCGCGAACCATTTTTTAGCAGTCCTTTCTGCAACCGCATTATCTCTCCGAGCTCCATTAATCTCGCGCGCTGCTTCACAAGCATTTTCTTCTGCGCACCTTTCGTACATAGTCAGCGAGTGAGTATATCACCACGAGAGCCGCACCTCAAAGTAAGTATAGTCAAATTGAACACCGAAATATTGGTAAGAAAATGCACAATAGAATGGCACTAAAACCAAGCAGTTTAAATTATTTCTGTTAAATGAATTCGGTGTTTATGGCTTCAGTGCTAAAACTTATGAGAAGACCTAACACAAAAACATGCCGCTTTATTTTTATTTTCATTCACATTTCCTCAGTAATTTGCCATAAAAAAGTGGCAACAGAAATCAAAAAATATGTACTACAGCATGATAGTAAGATAGACGATACTCGCCACAGCTTCAATTCAGACTAATGAAACTCGCCCACGTAATAGGCTAACCGATGTAGCTGTTGTTTTAGACTTGTATAATTTGCCCAACTTTTGCTTCCTTCAGGCTGAATTTTTTCACATTGGGCTTTGAGAAGCCCCTACAATTAGGAACCCCGACCTTTATAGATTGTAGATTGGAGGTTCTTTGAATTTTTAGGGCTGTGAGAAGACGCCATTATCAGTGACACTGGTGAGAAATGCGTGCAATTTACCCAGTTTCTTTGCAATCACCTCTATCAATCCTTTCATCTGTTGGTCGCCGAGTGACTCGAACAAGCTCCAGTAAGTTCCTTACTTGTTCCTGTCGCGTGTAAGAGTAGCTTTGTAAATGCTGATTATCCTAAAAGTAGCTCGGCATTAGATCTCTCTTCAACTGGTTGAGTGAAGACTTGTCATTATGGAATTGATGGCCTTTTTGCTGGCGTCTGATATCTCGGAGAATCCAGTCGCTGACGATCATTGGCTACTGCCTGATCAGACACATTTCCAGGTAACTTCATTTTCATCATTTTAATGTGTTCCACAGTATCTTTGATTATTTATAGTTGGCATAGTTCGCAACTGAGGATTTCCTCTCAAACGCACGTCATTGCAGATACTCTCAGATCGTCCGATTGACTGCGTGCTTGATCGCACTGCGTGATGTTTCAATTTTCTCACAAGGTAGGTAGATTTCCAATGCGTGGTGAAAATGAATCACGGCATCGAGGAGGCCGGCTGAGAGTCTACTACTCTTCATTCTCTTCACTACATTCCCGCTGTCCAGCAACTTGAATTTCATATTGAGCGCCGTGGAGTAATTGAGCGCATATATGATGGCCATATCTGACTTCCGATAGTCCACTTATGTGCCAAATAAGTACTCGCTTGAAAATCCATTCGTCTTCTTCGAAGCTGCGATAATGTGAGTCGTTGGTCCGCAGTCGTCCACCCTCGCGATGTAAGTCATCGTAATCGCATAGAGTCGAATCTTCTAAAGTGGATAATCGCTCGGAAAAAGCATCCTCACTAGAGATGTCTTCCTGTATAAGACGGTTGCTGACTATACTGTGTATCTATGATACATTAAATGATATGATATATTAAATATACTGGCTAAGAGCAATCGTGTGTACTACGCTTGTTTACTGGACATAGAGTGCAAAACGTTCGTCTTTGCTGACTCTTAGTATGGGGACTGGAGCACCCACACAGGACTGGCAAAAGATGAGAAAGGGTAAGTGCTCGGTTGATGGACTGCAAGGTCGAAACACTTGTATCGCGCTCTATAGGTCAGCCCTTTTTAACAGACCACATGACATGTGTGGCTCAATAATGATTATTTCGCATATACTCTGATTGTCTGTTAAGGTTATTACCTTTCTTCCCGACATACCAACCTGCAGCAGTTGGTATCAACTATCAACTAGCACAGCTTCGTTTGAGCATATTTTGAAAACCGATTCTTCTTTGACCTCTATATAATTACTCAGAAGTCCCCTAGCTGATCAACAAACACGCGATGATGTCTAATTTTGCCTGACTTCCTATGACCCATATAGAGATCAGGTCGTCCACAATGTCCTTCAAATTGAAAAACTGCGCTTTTCGTTGTATAATTCTTTTCAGCATTTCGAAATAATTTATGGGTACTTTTCCATTATCCGTATCCTGTTTCAACCCCTCTCGGAAAACGCAGTTTCTAAGCCAACTTAAAGTTTTAGTAATCGTTAGATAGCTTAAATCAAAAGAATTTGCATGCCATATTGTATTTTTGAAATGCCTCTATTATTAAGCTAAAACACCAAAGTTAAACTTTTATTTCTTATTCAAACATTTTTCATTGAACAAAACTGTTTCTTTAGACTTTCAATAACTAATAGATAGATCGGATTTCAAAAATTCCAATGATATAGTTAGTTTTT